>JBCEWC010020350.1:0-10973 GCA_038996855.1 Solanum aculeatissimum
TTTAAACTCCAAAACTTATATAAAAATATTTTTTGGCATTTCAAAAACTAATTCTTCGAAGTTGTTTAAAATTAAAAGCTTAACATTTAATTCGTGTTGTGGAGGGTAAAAATTGGATGTCAACAGGCTAAACACAAAATTTTAAAGTATTATTTTTTATATTTTCAAATAAAAAAATTATTTTACAATAAAACATGATCAAACACCTATTTAATATTATTTTCTATATATTTGTTATATTTAAACTTAAATAAATTATGCACATTTAGATGTTAAAAAAATTAAATAATTTTAGTTATTATATGTTCAAATCTATACATAACATTCAAATTTAGAAGTTTTAATCATTTTCCTATTATAGAAGTACTTGGAGGAATTTTATTATTTATCAATAATCATGTATCTATAGTATCAATTTTTTTTATCATTATCACAAAAAATCATCTCAAATTTCTTTTGTTTTTTTATATAAAAATATATTTTATTTTATTAAATTTATATTTTTAAATATTTAATTATTTTTTATTTGAATTATATATTTGCAAATAGATAAATTGCACATGTTTTTTTTATTTTAAAAGCAATGTTAATTATTATTCAAATCTAAACACAATTTCATTCAGCTTCAGATATGTTAGAGTTTATTTGAATTGATTTTTGGCTGATAGTATAAGTCATAAGCATTAGGAATTTTAGCTTATGATTTTTGACTTATTTTTATTATTTTGCCTTAAAATTAAATGTTTATAAATATTTTTTTATTTTATCCAAACATTTCAATATGCTTAAAAGTTATTTTCCTTAAAAGAACTTAAAATAAGTCAATCCAAACTAGCACTAAAGTGTCTGTTTGAATTAACTTATTTTAGGTGTTAAATAACTTCTAAACTGTTTTACATTATTTGAATAAAGTTAAAAGTGCTTATAAACACTTATTTTAAGATAAAATCTATTACATATATATGAGTGTGGATAAGCAGACACGTCTTGATCTGACATGTCTGCTACAATAAAAATAAGCCAAAAGTTATAAGCTAGAAATCCTAAAAAGTTTTTGACTTATAAGCTATAAACAAAAAGTCAATCCAAATGAACTCTTAAACATGTTTCTGTTATAAAAGTATTTTATTATTTCATCAATAACATATAGCTGTAACACTGGTCTTTATCATCATCTCAAACATCACTAGCAAACATAAATATTTTTATTTTTAATATAAAATAATAATTTTATCGTATTAAGTTTATATTCTTAATTATATATTCAAATTCAAACTTCTTAATTTTTTTTCCTATTATGGAAGTATTTTGAAAATTTTTATTATTTTATTTATCAATATAATTTATTTTTAATATAAAATAATAATTTTATTGTATTAAGTTTATATTTTTAATTATATTATTCAAATTCAAACTTCTTAATTTTTTTTCCTATTAAGATGGAATGATTTTGAAGAATTTTATTATTTTATTTATATCAATATAATTATATAAGTTTTTAAAAATATAGATAGTATATGTGGATTATGAGTATCTTATATGCGGATATGCAATATCTATATATATTCAAAAAAGTTAATCGAATCCTACTAAACTTCTAATCCAACGGCTGTAAAATATCCTAAAGGCCCACTAATTTAATCTACACCGTTAATTGCAAAAAAAAAAAATTAAAATAAAGCAGAAAAGAATTTTAATTCTGGAAAAAAAGAAAAAAAAAATCCCAATTCTCCATCCGAAAAAATGGAACCGAATGAAAGTAGTGGACTGAGTTCTTACTTCCACCATCACCACCACCACCAACCGCCGCCGCCGCCGCAACCACAGCAAAACCCTAATTCCGCAACTACTACCACCAATGTTTCGCCTACCAATGGAATTGTACCTAACAACTCTACTAACAACAACCCTACCGCCACCGGTACCGCTACCACCACAGCCGCGGCCGCAGCTGCTTCTCACATGGTGTACACTGGTTCGCTTCCATCTGCGGTGTCTCCGCCTATGGAGAGTGTGAAGCGGAAGCGGGGGAGACCTAGAAAGTACAGCACGCCGGAGCAAGCTGCTGCTGCTAAGCGGCTGTCGTCGGCTTCGGCTCCCCCTAAAAAGAGGGATCATGGTTTGAGCCATGTTGCTGGAGGAGACGGTGGTGGTAGTTCTTCGAAGAAATCTCAATTGGCTGCGTTGGGTTAGTTTCCCTTGTTTTCTCCGTCACGCGCTTGTACGCGCCACTGTTGGAATTTTGTTTTGTTTGAAGTTTTTGAGCTGAGAATTTTCAAAAATCTATTCTTTGGTGAAGAGAAGATACATTATACACAAGAGGGCACATAAGCACATGCTATGAATATAAAAACATTTGTATTCAGTATCTCTGTTTCTTTTTTTTTCTTTTAAGTTTTATTTTAAGCCTTAGTTTATTGGATACTTTATTCTTGTGTTAGACCTCTTACTCCAACTTATATTTCTTTTTCCTTCTTTGAACTGAGGTTTTAAAAATGTGATCTTGCATGCTTATATACAGTACAAAACACAAAATATGTTACCTTATTCATGTTATATTGCCCTTTCTTAATTCTTATCAATGACATTGCTGGATAATAGAGGAACATTTACCCAATAAACAAAGAGGCAATCTAAGAGAGATATGCATGACATCAACAAATTGCCTCTAAAGTTGACGTCTTTACACCATTACTATCCTTTGCTTTTGAATTAGATGTCTATGCATAAACAGTTTTGTTTGTCTCTTGCTTTATCCTGGTCCCTGTTATAAATGCAGGGGACAGGGGTGGTTATGGGCTGTGCAATTGGAAGAGCTTAAATTATTTTTCTTCATATATTTACATAGTGATTATGTTTAGACTTTGAGCTAGTTTACTCTGTTTTCAATGTTTGCAAGCCGTTGTTTCTGTTGTTAAAGGCGTGGAAGGGTGTCTGTGTAATTGGCAGAGCTTAAATTATTTTTCTTTATATATTTACGTCGTGATTGTGTAAAAACTTTGAGCTAGTTTTCTCTGTTTCCAATGTTTAAAAGTCCTAGTTACTGTTACTAAAGGCGTGGAAGGGTGTCTGCTTTACTCAATTTTATCCTATTGGTTTCTGTAGGTAATGCTGGTCAAGGTTTTACACCTCATGTTATCAACGTTTCTGCTGGGGAGGTATGTTCAGAAATTTTTTCTTCCAAATTCTCTAATAATTCCTATCATTATGCAAATGATCCCTCCCATATATTTTTTCGCCGTGCTTGAATCGTTTCTGTAGATAATGCTGGTCAAGGTTTTACACCTCATGTCATCAATGTGTCTGCTGGGGAGGTATGTTCAGAATTTTTTTCTTCCAAATTCTCTAATAAAGAAAAAATTTCTGAACATACCTCCCCAGCAGACACATTGATCACATGAGGTGTAAAACCTTGACCAGCATTACCTACAAAAACCAATAGGATAGGAATTAAGTTCGCCATGCTTGAATTGTTGATAAATGATCCCTCCCATATATGTTTTTTTGTCTGTTTTGTATAGATAGTTTCACTTAAGGTATTTAGTTGATTTTCAAAATGTTCCTGAAGGAAGAGAACTCTTTCTACTTGAGCAAATTAATTGGATAAGGGATCAAATAAGTTGGAAAAGAAAGGACAGTTTATCTTTTGTCAAAGAATTTGCATAGAAAAATTATACTTGTGGAGTAAGGAAACTAGGATAGACGATATGAATCAACTTGTTTTTATTAAAAAAAGAAGAAGTTAAATTTCTAGAAACCACGAGTTTAATGCTGGGGCTAGAGCATTTGTATACCTCCTTGGTACTTGCCTTGATAAAATTACCCTATTTTAGAAGATAAAAAAAGAACGGATGAAAAGGTCTGGAAGTCCATAAATTGTACTGAGAGAAGTCAGAGCTGTTGGTACTTTAAGGTTCTGGAGGGGTGTAGCTAGTATTTGAATATTCAATTGATGATACTTCCATTACACTGGCTAAAGCACCTCACAGATGGTCTAGCTTGCATGCACCCATTTTGTGATGTAACTTTTTTCTATGGTAACTTGTTGATAACGTGACATCATAGTTGATGTTTCTAGGCCACATAAATCTGTTCTGCTTAGGTTCATTTATTGTACTTCCAGTGACAGGAAGAAGTTTCTGCTGATAAATTATTGTTTGTCTTCAACCTTTTCCTCGTTCATTAGTGCATGGAGTGTGTCACTCCTCATTTATGGTTTTTGGATACCATGGCTTTCTTTGCTAATTATTTCTTTTCCTTCTTTATTCTAGCAGGCTCATTCTTTTTCATCTCCTTTTATATCTTAGATCTCAACTACATGACTTGTTTTACTGATTTATTTCATCTATACAGAGACAGTTGTTGAGTCTGGATTATTATCTCTAACGTATGGATTGTTTGATGGATATTTTATATGTTAGAACTTTTGTTTATACAATTGGTATGTCAAGAATGAAGAAAGCTTTCCAAACTTCCTTAAGGGTACTTATGTAGTGTATACAAGATATAAGCCAACAAGGAGGTTAATTATGTGGCTCCAAAATTGTTTATGTGAAGTGAGGATTATGTAAGTAAATGATACCATGTATAAGGGACACATGCTCAAAACTGTACGTAAGTGGCATCAATTGTTGATTGCCTGCTTGAACATCATTTTTTTAACCATTCTTGCCCATTCCTGTGATTAAACTCCTTACTTGGTATATCTTTATAATTATGACAATGATATTGTTGTTGGTTTATTAGAAGTTTGGTCTAGTTGAAAAATTGAATTAGTTTTTTTTTGTATGATTTCTTCTGATGGTGTACATTGATTTTAAAAGAAATTCCCTGATGTGCGCAAAAGCTTGAGCACTTTTAAAATTGCTTCTAGATATAACATTTTTATAGCAGATAACTTAGATAAATGACCTATGGGAAATTCAGCATTTGCTGCTAATCATGCCAGCATTCAAGAAATTTGACAAATTCTGGGTTTTTGTGGCTACCAACTCAGGTTTAGAAACTCAGCTAGGGACATATCTATCTAAGTACTAGCTTCTCTCTGTTTTATTTTTAAATCAAGAAAGTACTAGCTTCTCTCTTTTAGGATTCATGGTGAAAATTGAATTTGAGCTTTGGTGCACAGACTCAGAAAGCAGAAAGGATGATCTAATTCTTCTGATGTTCTATTGTATTAATAGTCTGTCAAAGTCGGAAAAGCATAGAAGACTATGTAACACCATGTCTTATTGTAATTATCAGGTAACACAAAGTGAAGTAGGAAAACAGCTAGCTGTATGATCGTTTGTTCTTCTTGTTATTAAAGGAACTGTGTAGTTTGCTCTCTCTTTTTTTTAATTGCATATATGGAGAAGAGAGTGATTTTTAAGAGAACACTGTCTTTGTCTTTTCACGCCAAATCATATATAATTACTCTGTAAGTGCCTTTTTGATTTCATCTAGTTGCTACCAATCATGTTCTCTTCTTTGCTCTTGCTTCACTTGCCATTACTTTTGCCAATTGCAAAGTTTCTTTTGAAGTTCTTCTTTTCTTTTCTTCTCTCTCTCTCTCTCTCTCTCTCTCTCTTTTTTTAAAGAATGGTAAGGTTAAGTTATTGTTGAAGATATCCCCGTCTCCAAAAATTTCAGCATACTGTGAGTCTTTGACATATTCGCCTTTTCCTGGGTCTTTCTGTTCCATGTTATTCTTGCAGTTCAACTGGAATGCTTTTGGTTTGTGTTCCTTCTGACCTCAGTAACTAGATGTGCTAGGAAATCTTTGCCTGCCATTTTCCTATTCGGGTTTATAAATTGATTTTAAAAGTGAAATTGGTGTTGCATTACAATGTTGATGTGGCATCTCATCTGTCTATGAAAAGTATTGCATATTGTTAATTTCTTGTTGCACTAACTTGAATGTGCCTCTAAAACCTTCCTTCTCCCTTCCTAGCACATAGTCTGAACATATCAAATTAATTCCTGTTGTTTTGTGATCAAACCCATGATGTTGTTCATTAGTTGTCACAGACTCACAATTATATGATTCAGGAGTTTAGTCCTTTTACTCATCTGTTCATTGTTCATCAGAAAATGTAACATCAGTTTTTCCTTAACATGCATGAGAGTTTAAATGGTACATCGCAGTTCTTAAGTAACTCCACTTCATTGGAGATGTTCTTTTTCAACTTTTCTCAATATAAATTACTTTCTTCTCACCATTCAATTTTTTTGACTTAATTTATATATTGCCATTACCTTCTGATTATGCACCGCATTAATCTCTCATTTTATGCTTATACAATTTTCATAATTCACTTAACAGGATGTGGGTCAGAAAATCATGATGTTCATGCAACAAAACAAATTTGAATTATGCGTACTGTCAGCATCTGGCGCAATCTCCAATGCCTCTTTGCGTCAACCAGCAACATCTGGAGGAAGTATTACATATGAGGTAGAAAATTTCTTACTGATGCTGTTGAATGGGAAGTGTCAATTCTGCAAATAAACATAGGTCAACAGCATAACAAAGAACTGCAAGATTTAATTATATAATGAAGGAAATTAGGGTTGGTTTGTGTGGCATTGTTGTTGATTGGATTGATCCAACAATTTCAGGATGACTTGCAAAAAAAAGAAGCATACTGTTAATAGGACACATCAAAACAATCTTTGGAATTTTTAGATTACAGAGAATCATCTCTGGAATTTGGTAAATTCTCATGTGGTTCTTAATTGACTATCACATGTGTTTCATGGACTGTAAGTTTTTGATAATGTTACTGGAACCTAAGCCACAACGGGTCTTTTCTTTTAGGGTGTGTTTGGTATGGAGGAAACATTTTCCCGTTGGTTAGTCAAATTTTTTGGAAAATATTTTCTCTAGGAAAGCGAGTTCCTTTGACTTCCCTAATGGAAGTTGGAACTAGGGGAAACAAGTTCTGCAAGTGGCATTCCACACTAATTGTCTCTGCCCCCCCCGGCCTACTCCCATCCCCCATAAACCCACCCACCTCTATACTGTTTGCTTAGATTATATACAAATGCTTTGGAGACAAAATTCTTTGCTTACCGAACACTAGAAACTAAGTATGAAAACCACTTCTTTTATAGAAAAATATTTTCTAAGAGAACATTTTCTGTCAAAACTAAGCACACCCTTATGTTTTGGTTTGTGTGATGAGAGTGGGGTGAGTTTCTCCTAGAATGATAAGGTTATGAATGGTCAAACAATGCCATCACAGCTAATAAAAGCTAAGTAGTAGTACATATATGTGTTTCTTTTTCTATTGAGGTGAAACTAAGTGTAATATTTAATGAGTCCAACTTTCTTGCCATGTAGCTCTTTTACCTTTATTTTTTCAGTACGTGAAACCTCGTTTGCCTTACTTTCACTCTTTGTTCCTATAAAAGCTAAGTAGTAGTACATCTATGTGTTTCTTTTTCTTTTGAGGTGAAACTAAGTGTAATATTTAATGAGTCCAACTTTCTTGCCATGTAGCTCTTTTACCTTTACTTTTTCAGTACGTGAAACCTTGTTTGCCTTACTTTCACTCTTTGTTCCTTTTTTAGTTGAAGTAGGACTTTACTTCAATCCTTGTTTCCTATGTAGCCATATTTCCTATATTGTGGTTCAAGCACTATTATTTACTTTTATGGGACCAGTGATAACTCAATCAAATACTTTATACTTACATTGAGATGCAACAATGAAAAATATAGGAAGTAAAATACACATCCCTAAGAACATAGAGCTAGCATTTTGTGGTCATTTTTTCTATTTTAAAGATAGTTGTGGTTCTTATATCTAGGATACAATATCTTCATGATTCTCACCAGACAAATAAGAGGAAGAAGATTTAATATTGAAAGATTTAATATTTTCAATTAAATCAGAGATGTCAACCAACATGTGATCACATCTACTATCTCCCAACAAGAAAGAGCATCCTAATTTTTGGTCTTAGTTTTAGTATGTAAACAGCACACACTTGAGATGCCTAGATAATATTCATGCTGTATTACGAGCATTATTCTATGCCAGAGGATCATCACTTCCAGCCTGTCATAAGAGAAACATATTCAAAGGTCTTTTATCTCATTTTCCCTGTCAATTGAGGTATATAACAGTGATAATAACTTTGTGTTATTTCATACCAGGGGCGATTTGACATTCTCAATCTCACTGGATCTTATATCCGCACTGAGATTGGAGGCAGAACTGGTGGGCTGAGTGTGACTCTGGCAAGTACTGACGGCCAAATTGTTGGAGGTGGAGTTGGTGGTCCCTTGATAGCTGGAGGCCCAATTCAGGTTTTCTATTTTCAAGAATATTTCGATTTTTTAAGTATGTTCTTAGCCATCAACAGAATTAATTAAGATATTGATGTTGAGATTAGCTTATAGGAAATTAGACTAAAAAATATGTTAAGGGCATTATGCTTTCTCATTGATAACTGGATGCCTAACTTGAGACTCTTTCTGGTTCTTCATTTCTTCTTTTTTATTTCCTTCATGAAATGGTTGATGAAGCATCTCTCCATGTATAACATTGAAGTTTTCTCGTGGTAATACAAATCACAACTAATATGTACAAGTCTAGATGATCGAAATATATCTTTGACTTAACATAAAGAAAAAGACTCATTAAAAACATGAAGTGATACTCACCAAACAGGGCCAAGAAGCAGTGATCTATTTTATTTGCTTGTAAAACATTGAATCTTTATCCTTAGTTTTGTCACGTTAAGTTCCTATCTTCTGACTGCTTGTTATTGACTATGTTGGTAGGTGATTGTTGGCTCATTTTCTGTTTACTCAAAAACTGGGGGACTCAAGCATGATACTTCCCCGCAATTTGGTGCATCACCATTGTCATTTCGTTCAATGGTTGATTCTTCTAATCAAAGTATGGGTGGAGGTCAGTTTATGATGCAATCTCATGGTATGCAACCATCGCCTTTACATTCAACTGATTGGAGGGTTAACACGAGTCAGGGCTTGCACCAGTCTCCTGAAAATGGGGACTATGACCACCTTCAAGATTAGGCCAAACATGTCATATTAGGAGTAGTGTGATAAACTTTCCCAAGTTATAGGGTTTCTTTTTGAAAGAGAATATACAAACTCTTTACATTTGTACAGGTTGGCAACAACACTTCCCTGAAGTGTCTTTTTTGCAGATGACAACTGCTCCCAAATTCTCTGATGTCTGGACCTCAGAATTTCTTCTGCAATTCTCTGGATTACCTAACTTGCTGTCTCTGTCTTTAGAGTTGTTTATTTCTTTTAATTTGTTGGGTATTTTTAGGATTCTTTATATTCTGACTTGTGTATATTTTGGTGAGATAAGAGGTTAATTAGGTCTGTGATTACCTAGTTGTATTAAAAATATGTCATGCCTAGTCTCTACTTTGCTTGGACACCACCGTTCTTTTACAAATAACGGTGATGTTCCAACCAGCTTGCTTGCATCTCAACTATTCAACCAGTTACTTGACTAGTGAACAAATCATCCAACATTTTGTCTTCGTTGGATTTGAACCTTTTCCCATAACATTCTCAACCACGTCATTGATCCAATAGTACTCTACTTGTTATACATTAACTCCAAAAATTTCGTTTTTCTTAGAGATGTCAACGAGGATGAAAACTATAGCTCAAAATTTTTATATTCAATTCGAATGGCAAGTAAAGTTATATGAAACATGATTATTTGCTCAAGGTCCAAATCATTCTCCCAATTCGAAGTTAACGCAAACGCTACCTTAGGGTGCACATGACTAGGTGTATCACTCTATTTTTATAGTTCGCTAATCATACCTGAGAGGTAAATAATATTAGACAAATTTTGTGCGATGAGCTAAATTTAGAATTCATTGATATTACCCTCTTGTTTATTTCCAATCCTTTTAGTTCTGAAAAAGAAAAAAAACGAACTAATACATTTTTGGACTTTAAAAAAAATATTTATTTTGGACCATAGAATTTTTTTTTAGAAATTTATTTATTTTGCTCAATGAAATTTCACAAATGAGATCAGAGCGAGAGTGATACAAATACAGTCTTATCAATAATTTATGAGGACAAAGAAGTTATTTTCGATAAATTCTCCTCAAACAATACATAATAGACTAAAAAATAAAGAATTTTGAATTTACGCGATTGGCCTTAAATTTTTTTCTAAATAATAGGTGTTGAAAAAGTCTTTAAGTCCACCAAAATTGTTCACAAAGGAATGGACCAAAATTGACTATTAAAAATGTTAAATGTAATAATAATATGTCACTGTCGAAATTTCTCTTTACGTGTCTTTCCCCTCATATTTCAAGTTTTTTTTTTTCGCGAATTATTTTTATTTTGGAATGATTTTTAATTTTTGTTCGAATTACTTATTTGGTTAAAATTTATAAACTAAAGTACTCTTATCTATTCCGACTTAATTCACTTGATATAAATTTAGAAAAATTTTACCTTATTAGTATGAGTTTTGTAGAAAAAATATGTGATTATATTTATTTTAAAATTAGTATAATCATATGTCTCTTCCATCTTTGGTCTACAATTCCCCGTTGCATTGTGATTATATATTATTTATTTTTATTTAATGCTTAATATTTATATTAAAATTAATTAAATTTAAATTCATATTAAAATTACTATACTTACTAGGGATAATTTTTTTTCTAACAAAGTCCTCAAAAAAATTTATTAAGAGAAAAGTACTAAAAATACCATTAAACTTGGCACGATTCATTAATTTCGTTCCTAAACTATTGATAATTTTAAAAACACTCTTTAACTTGGCGAACTAAGCTTAAATACACCCTCGAATTTGACATGAATTATTAGTTTCGTCCTTAAACTATTGATAGGATTAAAAACACTTCTCACCTTGGCGAACTAAGCTTAAATACTGTTGGGCGGAAACGAGACCAAAATATATCTTTTCTGATGTGGAAGTTCAGACTATGCTGCAACCACAGAGCATA
>JBCEWC010020351.1:0-10973 GCA_038996855.1 Solanum aculeatissimum
TGGTCCCATGACAAATTCTCAATCTTATTAAATGGTACCTACCACAACAAATTCTCAATCTAATTAATCATATTTTTATGTATGAATTAGCCACAAATAAAAGAATGGTAATTAATGGAGGTTGAGCTAGTGGTCCATTTTCCACCAAATTTCCAACCATTTTTCAAATATTAGAAAAGGAAGGAAATAGTAGGCTCATTTTTCGACCAAATTCACTATGTTTTCATGAACTTATTATTTTTATGATCCAACATTTCATACATAAAATTGTGCATAACGTTAAAAAAAATTGGCAAAAGTTTGGAGGAGGACTAAAAGTGCACCAATATTACACGAGGGACTATTAATGCTCCAGATAAAAGTTCAAGGATGACTTTGAGTTTTAACCACTTTGGTAATTGAAAATTTTGGTAATTAAAAATTTTTACTCAAATATTTTTTGTTATTTTTTATATAACATCAAAAAAGTTATAGATTTTTCTGTTTGCATCTCTTTTATCTGTAACATTCAAATAAGATGTAAATATCAAATACTGTTGTACACGTATATATGAGCTAGAAAAAATCTCGATACGAATGAGGCGGTTACAGAGAGGTGTGATTATACAATTGGCCGGCCATATAGTAATGTAAGTTAAAGTATATGTCAACGTCACATCTCTCACATATGCTCCAAAATGTTATCTTTCTTGTGTATATATTATATATTAATAATGTATATCAAAGGAAAACATCCTCAAAACTATACTCTATTTTTCACTCATCAAACATCATGTTTGGAACAATTTCTGAAGAGATTGAAGTTCCTGTTCCAGCAAATGAAGCTTGGAAAATCTATGGCACTATTCAACTAGCACATATTGTTGTTAAAGAGCTTCCGAATATCGTTCATAAGGTCGATATACTCGAAGGTGATGGTGGTGTTGGATCAGTCCTCAAAGTAACATTTCCACCAGGCACACCACTTTTGACATCTCACAAAGAGAAGTTTGTTGTTGTTGATGATGAGAAGAGGGTGAAAATAGCTCAAGTGGTGGAAGGTGGACTTCTTGATCATGGATTTACACTTTATAAAGTTAAGTTTGAAGTCATAGAGAGGGGTAAAGAAACATGTATCACAAAAGCAACAATTGAGTATGAAGTCAAGGAAGAAGCAATAGCTAATGCCTCATATGTTAGCATTCAACCCTTTTTGGCCATAATGAATTTGGTAGCTAAGTGTCTAACTCAAGGTAAAGATGGTCAATCTTCTGCCTGATTGAGAGACGGATTCAAGATTCAGAATACTATGATGAACATGAGTGTGATCTTATTATACGTATGGTTTTAAGTTTCTTTTTGCATTTGTATACTTCGTTCGAGCTAAAAGCATTGTGTTTGGTTGAACCCACAAAACTCATCTCTTTACTAGAGTTTCATGAAGAGTTGGTTAATGGTTCAAGCTTTGTTTGTATTACTTTGGTTGTGGTACTTGTTTGGCTTATTCCATCATTTCAATAAAACAGAATTTGGCAGCAAACATATTAGGTGAACTTTGTTTATTATTGGTGCTTCTATGATTTATAATATTTTGACAAATTTGTGTTTCTCTAGGCTTTAGTGGATTTGTCATGTATAATGTATTGTGTAACACAATTGGTTTCATGTTTATGTGTGTAGATTGTGTTAATCCATAGGAAGAGCATACTTAAGTGGTTAAACCAGTAAGATTGGAATATCAGATGGTTAAATTGGGATAAATAAAGGAAGTAATACAGCTTATAAACGATCCATTCGCATTAATTTTAAATCTCACAAGAATTAAAATGTTACTCTATTTATTCTTATCTTCTATATAATTAAACTCAAATTCCATGGAGGATTTGCCTCGACTGATATCCAATTCAATCATTTTTTTTAAACCATTCAATTTACTAAGTCCACTTGGTTCGACTAATTCGATTTCACAAGAATCTCTATTCACAGAAAACAAATCCAGCTGGTTAAGGATGCAGGAATCTCAACCATCCCGTCAGACCCTTGGTGGTGAATCCATTTCTCAATTATGATCTTCTTAAAGTCCTTTTCAATTCACCAATCTAGACACAAGCCTAAAGCTATATTTGTTTAGTGGCTTGATTCTAGCTTAGTTTGCTACTTTCTTCTTCATTGATAGAAGTTAACAATACCATGATTTTTGCCTATATTCTTACATTGATAATATCTAAAAGAAGAAGCCCTTAGACTTTATCAAAAGCCATTCTCTTTCCCTATATTCTTCATTGATAAGATCTAAAAAAAAGGGGGGGCCTTAGCCTTTAGTATCAAAAATCATTGTTTTTCCCTATATTCTTCATTGATAAGATCTAAAAGTAAAAAGGCGGTTAGGGATTGGGTGGGTGGCTTGGCCTTTACCAAAAACATTCCTTTTTCCCTATATTCTTCATTGATGAGAACTTAAATGCATTAGCCCCTGGAGCTTTTATTTAGTGATAAGAATGTAACTTGTGATCAGAGAAAATTAAACCCAATCCACTCAATCCATCCATCTATCTATTAGTTCAACTTATCTCAACCCAATCCATTTCAACCCATTTAAAATTAGATTGATATACAACCCGAATTAACTCGAGAGATGTTGTCAAAATATTTTTAAAACACTTTTTTTTAATTAGCGAAAATTGGGTCAAGTTAGGTTTTAACCCGCTATATAACCCATTTTGACCCAAGTAAAAAATTGAATTGGATTGAATCTTAACCCATTATGACCCGCTCAAATTTGACTCAATTTGCCCTATTGCCACCCCTACTTGTGAGGTATGGATTACGCACAAACAAAAGCATGGTAATTAAGGGAGGGTGAGCAAGTGTTCCATTTTCCCGCCAAATTCCAAACCGATATTTGAATATCGGAAAAGAAAGGAGATAGCAGGCCCATTTTTCCACCAAGTTCGAACCTCGAACCATGAACCATGAACCACGAACCACATATCACTGACGCTCGAGAATCTCTCGATTATCAGGGGAGGGTTAGACGGGAGCTTGCTGAATAGTTCATAGACTTTCTTCAAGGTATATTACACTAATGATGTGAATAAAATTTGCCAATCCATATAACTTAAATCCATTTAATAATTACACCATCTTTTGAAGGCACATAATGGAAGAGTACCATCAGTGATTCTGACCTATAACTTAACTGAAATAAAGTATTTTCAGTCATACTTCCCTTCCCCAATCTCTCAGCCCTCCAGAGGTCATGTAAATGAGAGCCAAATCCTGTAAAAGGTGGTTAACCATGTTATATAATAGCAGTGACATGTTCTATCTGCAAAGGTAGCAAGAATTTTAAGGGGTGGTTTGGTTTGCGAAGGCGAGAAGAAAACATTTATTTGGAATTTAACATGGAGTATAGTTGGATTTGGAAATGTTATAACCATACAGAGAAAAGTGAATCATTCTCAAGGCATATGTCACAGAGAGAGCACAAAGTTTGAGAGAGCTGTAAACGAACCTTGGACTTAACTTGCGGCGGGAAGATACACTCTTATGGTGTCTTTCATAGCCAATTTCCTCCTACATGTAGGACATTTACCCTGAGCAGCAATGGATGCTTTTATGCACGCCTTGCAGAAAATGTGACCGCATTTAGTCGACATCTCCTCAACTAGTGGACCCATGCACACTGGACAGCTGAACGTAGGCTCTTTTGGTGGTGCAGGTACTGCACTTTTTAGATCACCTCTCTGGCCCAGGGAGCAAAATTAATTAGAATAATGTTTTGAAACTTAATATGGTGGATCCACTGAAATATATTTTTTGAAAAGAAAAAGTAGTTACTTAAAAATACGATATCGCATGTACCTTTGGACAGCTATGTCCTTCTAGGTCAATGTGAATATCACCATTGTTTGTTGCTTGATTTGTAGAGACTCTTCTACGTTTGTCGCGACTGTTACCCCTAGAAGTGCGGTCTTCTGCAATAGCCGTGAACCGAATAAAGCAAATCACAAAGGGTAATGGACGAAATAAATCAAGCCAAACTTTCCATGAAAATGGAATACCCAAAAATACATCAGGTCAAGCACTTATGATGCAAAATTAATTATAAAACCATACATGCCACAGCTCAGATTCTCCGTGTAGACATGGTTATCCACACACGCCTCCTCCCAACCACAAGTGGATTAGGAAAAAAAATTACTCTAAAGAAAATTCGTTTGATATTCGCAAGGTATTATTCTGTCACATCAAGATTCATTTTAGTCCTGATTTTCCTGTATCATTATCATGCTTTGCATTTATCTGGGACAAAAAGAAGCATTAATAAAATCTTCCATTCCATCAGAACAGACACTCTTCAAATGAACAAATTTAGAAGATTGAATTGGTATCCTCAAGGAAAGAGACATTTTTATAGGTCCAGAATATCTGGATTTGAAAAAAAAAAAGGAGAAAGACAAAAAGATGAAAGATCATCTTGCTTCACCCATAAAGAGATTACTATAATTACAATCTCATATATAATTAACCATTAAAGAAGAAAAGGAGAGGTTACTCTAAGCTGTTCTAGTCAGATAATTCCTATCTAGAGCAAATAAAAAAGTTCTATAGCTCCTGATCGGGGAAAAAAGAAGTTGTATAGCTAAGCATGAATGAACAACCTGCAGGTGCAATAGGCTTAAGAGAAGAATAAATTACCAGAATCCACATCAAGCACAATAACCCGTCCTTGATTCCTTCTGGAGTTGTTCTTAGCCTAAAGAAAAATGAGAAGATCTCTAACATATTAGACTTGATGTGAAACACTAGCCATAATCACATACATGATGTGCCACTAAACAATCTTAACGAAGGAAAATAGACTAGTATGGAAAAGTACATACTGCTGCAAATGCCCTAGGAGATGATATAATCACATCATCATCAAGTGCCTCAACATCAATTGCTGCAGGTGTCAAAGAGGCACCTCTTAGTCCATCTGTTGTATCCCCAGACACAACATGAATAGGAGTTCCTTCCTCATCTCTGTTCTCAGCTGGCGGCGCAGCATTTAGATCCACATTTAGCGCAATATTTCTTCTCAACTGGGACCTTGTACGCCTAATTGGCTGTGCGTTTCTATCTCGGGTACTCATGCTATGCTCAGTTGTAATTTCCAGGGGTTAGCTTCGACAGTATGATTCCTAATGTCATGTGAAATTTTATATCAAAAACAGGGAAATACAGATAAATTTGAAGTTATGCTAGGGTTTATTTTCATCATAATCTGTTATCTCTTAATGCAAGGGACAACAAGAACTAGTAGTAATTCAAGTATCTTAAATTTACCAAATATACTTCTGTATTAACTCTTAACCATACACCATGGCGAGCAGTGTTTTGAGACGCGAGAAGCGGAAAAAAGCGACGAAGGCTCGCTTCTCAGAAGCGAGAAGTGTGAAGCGAAGCACACACGTTTTTCAAATAAAGCGCTATTTAGTATAAAAATATAAAATATTAAATATGCATAGATAAACAATCAAGAACTCAATAGAAGTAACATATTAAGTAAATATTTGAAGTTTCAATTTTAGATTAAAAAGTAAATAGATAGTCAATTGGCATATAACAAATAACACTAGTACATAACCAAAAGACAAAGTGAGGAAAATCCTATTCTAGTATTCTTCAGCAAGATCCTCAAACACCTGAAGTGTCATGACCACAGTTTCTACTTGGCCCTCATCTTCTTCATCATCAGAGGGCTCATCAACAAGGACTCTACTTCTACTTGAACTTGAAAACAGAGTAGCAAAATTTTTTGAAAACAGAGCAACAAATTTTAAAAAAAATAAACAAAACAGAGCACTAAAAAAATAAACAGAACTTCTGTTACAGAAGTGCAGACTGCAGAGAAACTAAAAAGAATTGATAAAGGAAAAACCCTAGCAGAAGAAGACGCAGAGAAACAGAAAAAGAATTCAGAAGAAGAGAAAATGAGGAGGAGAAGAAGAAGAACTTACCCGGAGACTGGAGTCGCAGAAGAAGAGAGACTGGAGTCGCAGCAGTCACAAAAGCAGCAGCAAAAATATTTGACTAATTTAAAGTCTTAACTATTTAAAGATTAAAAAAAACCCATAAACAGTGCTTAAGCGACGCTTTTGTTGCTTCAACAAGAAGTGCGCTTCACGCTTCAGAAGCAGAAGCGTGCACTTCTTCGGTGCTTCTCGCTTCAACCAGTTTAAGCGCTAGACCTGCGCTTCGCTTTTAAGCGCTGAAGCGAGTGCTTTTAATAACACTGATGGCAAGAAACAGAAATAAATAGACGTCCAAACTGCAAGTTGTGTGTTTTCGAGCATTTTAGCAAAGTAGAGGTTACATCTGCCTGCAATCAATGGAATGGAAAGCATGGACATCGAAAGTTTGATAGCACTGTGAGAGTATCACTAGAACCTTTCAAACTCCATCTGCCAACCTTATTCAATCTCTACAGCTTAATACTAAGCTCAGTAAAACAGAATCAATAGCTTCTTTTTTTGCTTTTAATAACTTACTTTGAAATGTTGTCCAGCTTAACCATAGCCCATTCAAGTTCAAAAAATGTGAATCTTACACATACTTAAGGAAGATCCAGACCACAAAATTAACTTCCACGTTGTAACCTCAAAGCCTCGTTATGTCCTCTTTACTTCCGTATTTTCCTTTAACTAATTTGATGTGCATTTCTCCAGCTGAGGAACTTTCGGAAACAACCACTCTACCTCCACAAGATAAGGGTAAGGTCTGCGTACACTTTACCCTCCTTATGGAACTACACCAAGTTTTTTTTGTGTTGTTGTTGTATTATAACCTCAAAACCAATATTAACAGTGTGAAAGCAGTAAGAGGACCCTCACTTAAAATTGAACTGTCTAAACAAAAACTCAGCAATTTGGCAAAAGCTTAGCAGAAACCACACAACTTAAATCTAGTGGGTTGACTATATAAATCCAGTGTATCCATTACACTCTATTTGTCCCTATTCAGAGGATTCAACACAATTTGACTAAATTTTAGACTGAACATCAAATCTACAGAAACCCTCATTTACTTTATGATGCTCAAAAGAAACCACACAACTTAAATCAACTCAACATGCTTCAATCCCAAACTAGTGTGTTGACAATATGAATTCAACATATCCATTCCACTCAATTTCATTCTTTTTTATAATCGTGGTGTCTAAGTCAGTTTGGACACATCTCAATTAATTCCACATGGAATTTATCAGCTCCCACCAACAAGTACCAAGTACACAATTTGATCATTTTTAGACTGAATGTCAAATCTATAGAAACCCTCATTTAATTTGTGACGCTCAAAAGAAACCACACAACTTAATCAACTCAACACGCTTCAATCCCAAACTAGTATGTTGGCTAAATTCAACATATCCATTCCACTCTATTTATTTTTATTTTTGATAATCATGGTGACCAAGCAAACTTGCACGTACCTCAACTTATTCCACAAAATACCTATGTACACAATTTGACCATTTTTAAACTGAATGTCACATCTATAAAAACCCTCATTTAATTTGTGACGCTCAAAAGAAACCACACAACTTAAATCAACTCAACACACTTTAATCCCAAACTAGTATGTCGGCTACATAAATTCAACGAATCCATTCCACACCCTTTTAATTCTTTTGGATAATCCTGGGTTTGCAAACCATCTAGTACGACCTCAATTAATTCCACACGATACCTATCAATTCCCACCCACTACAGGTACCAGATACACAATTTGACTATTTTTGGACTGAGTGTCAAATCTACAGAAAAAAAAACCTTTACTATAGCAACAACAACCAGTCCGCCATCTATCCATTCATACTTAATCACAACAATTTCAGTATATATAACAGACAACGGAAGCAAAAAAAATTGATTTTTCCATCATTTTTCATCAAAAACACAAACACATACACGAAAATTTTGCAGATAAATCGATTAAACAGAAAAATCGAAGAACACAAAACACAATTGAGCCGATTAATTCAAAGAAATTAAAGTATCTGGATGAAAATCGAACCTGAATTTGTTCAAAACTCCAAAAAAACTCTCTGAATTAGGGCTTTTTTTTAGAGAGAGAGAGTGAGTGAATAGTAGCGGTTTCTTTAGACTTATATATATCCAACTTTGAAATTCAAAATTTGTTTTTAACTCTTTGGAAATGAGGGAAGATTATTTTTAATCCGAACGTAGTTATAGTTTAAATTAATTTACGATAAATATTTAGTTGTAATTACAGTTTAAATTTTATATAAGTCGCAATTGTATAACAAAATATACAAATGTTGTGCACAAATTGTATAGCAAAATGCATAAATATTATACAAAAACTGTGAATTATATGATAAATTATACAAACACTGCTATAAATATAGTTACGAAATATGATTACTCAAACTATAATTTTGGAGTGTAATTAAGGTATTTTTGAATGGCTACAAAACAATAACAAACCCAGTAGAACCCCACGAGTGAAGTCTGGGAAGATAAAATGTATGCACAAATTTGCATAACTGATACATGTATAAGTTAGAAGAGTAAATTATGTATAAACAAATATATTAATTTTATCGCAACTAATATATGTATTACTACGAATAATATTAAATAGAGCGTATTTATTAGTAATGATGTAATTATTTATATTGATATTATATTTTATACGTCTGTTTGATTTGTTATATTAAACGAATATGATAGAATATAAAAAAGCATTAAATAAGGTGTATTAGAAAAAAATAGTACTACAATATCAATATGATATAATGTTGAATTCTATTAACTTCCACACGTGCATTCGTGCCCCATTGAGAGGTAGCATTCTCTACCGAGGAAAGACCTCTGATTAAAGGAGGGGCAGCTTCATCTGTTGCATCACATCCTTTGGTGGTAAAACGAAGTTATTAATAATTGCTTAGTAGGAACTATTTAATTTCGCAAAACCTCTCAAAAAGGGGAGGAAAAGGGAATGAAATATGAATTTTTTTCTTTAAAAATGAAAAAAATTAGGACCCTATTAACTTAGTGATTTAGAAAGATTCTTTATTAATAGTGATCGACCATAATATCCATACGATTTCATTCTCCCTCAAGGTAAAGAGTTAATTACGAAAGTAACCAATTAATCCATTCACTTCACAGATGTTTGAAGATCCCGCTAATATGGGAATTTAAAAAAATTCTTCTTTATTGATGGTGATCGACTATAGTATTTGTACAACTTCCTATTCCCTTGATCTCATACGCCAATTATGGAAGTGAGCGGTCATTTCATTCATTTAACAGATGCTTGAAGGTCCCACTAACATGGAAATTTAGAAAGATTTTTCTTTATTGATGGTGATCGACTATGGTATTTGTACAACTTCCTATTCCCTTGTCTCATAGGCCAATTATGGAAGTAAGACGTCATTTCACAGATGCTTGAAGGTCCCGTAAACACAATGATTTTGAAAGACTCTTCTTTACTTATAAATTCATGAGTCAATGTTCAGATTACCTACAAGGTAGTGAGCTCCACATCATAAAACCCCCCACACAAAAGGAAAGAAATCCCATAAATAGACTTTACAAAAACTAGCAGAAGATGTAAACCCCAAAACATCAAACTTTAGACTCCAATGCTAAAAGTATCTTCTTCCTTGGACCCTGAAAACAAAGGACATTTATTTACTTTAATTGGCACTTAATAAAGGGAGATATAACCCAAAGATTGAATTAATGCTTAGTCTAATAAGAAAAAAGAAGAAGATGCTTACCATTGGTATTCCCATAGCTTTAAGATCTTCATCTGTCATGTGTACAAGAGCAGCCATATCGACCTGCAAGAATAATGGCACGGGAAGAGGTGATATTCAGCAGCTATTCGACGAGTAAAATGAAGAGGACAATAGCTAGGAGCAAAAAAGTGCATACTTCTTCAGCTTCAAATGTAATCGCATATTTCTCAAGACCCAATGATTGTAGAAACCTGTCTACTGACTCAGCCTGCACCATAAAAATTCATATCAGAAAGAGTATCCTCAAAGTTGTCGACTATTTGAAAAAAGATAAGCAATATGAATGGCATGAAAAACAGATTACTATTTATGCACAAGTATAAAACATGACGTAGAGGACTGTAATTGCAGGTCAACTGATTGAAAAAGCTCAAGATAAACAGCCATAAGCATGTGCAAGTATGCTACACAACATAGTTGATGTGAAAACACTGGAAAGGACGCATAGGCTGCATCCAAATTCTCATAAGGTGAACACAAGAAATGGACAGAAGACTAGATTAAACACAGATCTCTCTGTCTTAGAAATCAAGGCAGGAATTGAGGAAGAAACCAAAGTGAAGTTGAATGATAACATTCATACAGGCATTGTCGCAGGTTTGTCTTCCAGTAGGAGCCAACATGGATTCAAGTGAAGTTTCCTTGTTCAAGATGGACGATATAAAACTTACCTACACATTTTCTTCAATCAAAAGGGTAATTAAGACTTGCTTAGACCTTGAGATTCAGAATACAGGTGAAGTATATGGTGTTCCTTTTATGTTTGCAAAAAATGATATTCTCATAGAAGTCCCGATTGTGAAAATAAGTGGTTTAGACTTCGCTTTTGAAAATCCAGAACCCTATAAATATTTGGGCATAAGTGGAGCATCTGATTCTTCTATCAGATTTGAAGATCTGTAAACTGTTTACATAACAATGGATGCACAAGCCAGTTGATAATCAGCACCTCTTTGCCCTGAACTAAATCAACCCAACCTCAAGATTCAGCCAAGCATCTTTGTCAACACCAAGAGATCAGTAAACAAAAATGTGCATAGTGCAAATTCTGGAACTTCCTAATACTAATCTAGTCACTGGAACTTCCCCTCATATATAAGTGTTAGAATAGGAATAGGTAAATACAATCCTACTTAGAATAGGAATAGGAATAACAATAGTATATAGAATCCTA
>JBCEWC010020352.1:0-10972 GCA_038996855.1 Solanum aculeatissimum
TTTTTATGTATTCTAGTTGGCACATTTATCCTAAGGTATTATATTGTTTTATTATCTCTTCTTGGTATTTTATACTTGGTAAATTGCATTCTCATCAATCTTCAAAAATACATTCTCTTTTACTAATTTTTCTATTTATACAATCATTAATATTTATCTATTAAACCACATAGTTTCTTAGAGTTACCATTCTTGTATAGTTTTATCAATAATTTTTTTTCCTTTTTAAATGTTACGTACAACGTCTGTTCAAATGTTAGAACTAAGTCGTACTTTTTTGGATAAGAATATTATGGGTTAACATGTTAAGAAGGATTGTTTATAAAATACTAGACAATTTGCCAGAGCATCGTGCAGTCTCAAAGAAAATGTGAAAAAATGTCCAACTTATATTGTCATAAATTTATAATAAAAACTAACTTTTATAAATAAATAAATTAAAAGATAGAAATACTATTTGTATGGTTATGTCTAAAGAGATCAATTTGATTGTGGGGAAAAATTAAATATATCATTCTAATATAGCAAGATTCTTCTACTTTATATTGATGAAGATCTCTGCCAACAAAGTATTGAATATAACCTTGATATTTTTAGATTTCAACACATTTCTACGTAGAAAAATCCTCCTCTTTAACAAATTCTTTAGTATCCTTGTAGGGATAGTTTGCTAATCTTCAGAATATATTGGAAAAAGCTCAAGATTGTCAAAAAGAATTTGCTAAAAACCTCGAATTACAACAAAGTACACAAAAGAGATAATGAATATGATGATAATATTGTCAGGTTGAGAAATAAGGAATATATGTTCTAGTGTACTCCAGTCATGTTCTTGTTCTTTTAGGAAGAGCACAAAAAAAAAAATTAAATTTGGTACCAAGAAACATCTAGTCAGCCGCTTCAACATATCAAAAATATATATAACCTGAATATATTTACAAAAAATAAGAATAGTGGATATCTTGTGATATAAGTAATTTCTAATCATGTACTTTTTCAGATATATTTGTGCATTTATTCAAATTTGAATAGCCATTTGAAAAATCACTAAAAGCTCATAAATATACAAATATGCATTTGTCCAAGTTCTAGATGTATGATGCAATCAACACACTTTTTGTTGAAGCTACACTGTTTCTCGCAAGTGTAATATTTCGATAATATTAGTCCATGTCGTTCCATAATATGAAGAAATCCAAATAATATCAATCCAAGAAGTCAATGGATAATTGATCCTCACCCCTTCTTCGGAATTTGGCGAATAGTCTCAATAGAAATTCCCCTCAACAGTTTCACGTTTATACTCACAGTACCTCCAGGTCTCAATATTACACAACAACACTGTAGTTTGATATTATACACATCATACATTCCTCATCTCATTCTTCAAAGTAGCCTCACACACAACAAACAGAACTTGTGCAATAGCAAATATGATGGCCAAACAATGGCATGAAAAAGGTCATCTCTGAAAGTATATCCAAGTCCAAAATAGGAAAGTACCATTGTTGAAAAAAAAATCAAACAATAACCAATAAAGATAGGCTAATGTAGTTCTTTAAAAATTTATATTCAAATATCAAAATTCATCGCAGTAGGTGTATGGTCACCGCTCATACTACATAAACAACTAAATGAGGTTGTCCAATTCTTCCATATAAACCATATCAAAAATGAATTATCTATTGTAGCAAGTACACCATCTTTACGTGTGACATAGAACATCACATAGTCAAGATGACAAAACATGGCTACCAGACATGCGCACAAAAAAACTTATACAACTAACGAATCTGTTTGGATTCTGAGTATCATAAATTATGGAGGTTGAAAGTTGAAGAACTTTGATAACATATGTATTGACTATATGAATATGATTTTTAAATTTGTTATAGCAATTTCAACCTTTTTTGTAGAAAGTTGTGGAGTGATGATGTGCAGAACAGGGAGAAAAGAAAGGAGAGAGAGATTTACGAAGAATGGTGTGAGAATTAGTGAGTATTCTTTAGCAATTTAATAGAAATTTGGTGAACAGGTGTGAGTCTCACCTATTGAGTTAGATTTTGCAAAGCATCATTTCAGATTGGAGGCATTGCACGAAGAGGTTGTGGTAATGCCACATCACTGGCCACAACATTCCCAATCCAAATCAGATATGGTGACACTTGTCTTAATCCACCAAGATAAGTCAGTCTAAGATCGTTGAATATATGAGTAAAAGCGAAAAATAACAATTCAAATAAACTAAATAGACAGCTAAGTCACAACTCTAAAATACTTTGAAGACCTGATGTAACATATACAAGCCACTAAAGTATATATGAAATTGAAAAAAAATATATGTCTCAATGTCTTTGTTTCTCAAATAGAATAAAATACAATAAAAGAACTTGATGGCCTATTGAGGTGACAAGCAAGTGCCTCTCAAAACTCCACTGGAAGCTCCAACCAAAAAATAGGATAAAGACATTCAAAAGGATTTGGGCTCGCAACCTATACAGATGTAGGAGGAAGCAGTGAGTACCCAATAACACGGTACACAGTAAGCAAACAATTAAACACAAAATAAAGTAATGAAAAATATAAGTACTCCTATCACACCAATCGAATCTCCACAACTACAACTTGCAAGCTAAGTAAATCAATCCAATCTAGCAGTTTCATACTTCATTTAGCACATAGTTCAATAGTAAATCACTGAAAAGGCATATCATAATGCATAGTTTATCAATTAATAGAATCATAGAATGGGGTATTCACAATTCACAATAATAATGAAGTGTGATATGATGCATTGCAATGTCAATTAAAGTGATTCATGTTTGTCCTACAATACATATACATTGAAACCAGATTTTTCCATGCGAGATCTAAAAACATATCAAATTCATGGGAGACCAACAAACCCATTTAGCTGGACAGAAGAGACCTTGATTAATAATAAACTCACTGAAGGAGACCTAAACCATCAATATACTCATAGGGAGAGACCTCTGCAGCAGTAACCATACGTCGATAAAGACCACAGCTCCAAACATTCGTCGGAAGAGACCTCAGCACTCATTGTCACGCCCCGGGAGGGTACCCTTGGCGTGGCCGGAACTTGAAGAACCATTGTTGATTTCCCAAGAGAACCACCCGGTCTCATCATCACATCATACTCGGCAGTGGAAAACTACTCAAGAAAACGAGTTATAACTAAATAAATACCTGTTGTCTAACTCAGAAACAATCAAGACTAGTATGAAAGAAACTAGTCAACATCAATCACATAAACAATCCCAATCTAGTCTAAGAAGTCTCTATCTACTATCTATATGGTACCATGACAGGCCATAGCTACCCAATCAAAGAAATAAAAATACTTAAATGAACCAAATCTGGAAGCAAGATTGTGGACTTCAACGATTCGATTGTTAAAGACCCCTATCGCCTGTATTTGCATCATTAACGATGTTGGCTCAAATGGACGTCAGTACATGGAATATACTGGTATATAAGAATGGCTAAAGTAAACAAGTAAAGCTTAAACTCAACTCAATCAACTCAACTCAAAACTCAACTCATCACCTGATAACTCAACTCAATGGATATACAAGTTTAAAGTTTAAAATCAGGCTTTGAAAATAGACTCAGCATTATGCAACTCAATTTAAAATATTTCATTCTCAATCAAGTATTGCTTAGGAGTTTCTCTTAACCGACATACAATCCCACCACCTTTCGTTTGGTGATGCTCATTGAAGGCGATGTTGTTGCCACGCCAGTTCTAAAATTGCCTAGGTAAAGGACGATTAACTCTCTATTATATCTGAAATAAATGTCCATCTTTTTGGGACATGAGTCACTAAAGTTAATTGCACAACTTTCCTACTCCAACAATGTAGTTTACGGGTTAGAGTAGTTATTTACTCACTCCCATATCGGTGCTTAATACTCTTCCCAAGACTAAAACATGCTCATGACAGTCAACTCAAAAATCATCTCTTTGAATTATCTCAACTCAACTTATATCAATCACTCAACTTAGCTCAATCACTCAAAAACTCAACCAATCACGGAAATCATTCATGCATACAATCATAACTCAAACACAAACTCAAAATGTTATTTAGACTACACTCAAATATGCTCATTACATAACACAAATAGGAGGCTCATTAGATATGTATATAGACAGACAAAAGTCTACTCATGCTCAGTTAATGCTCCAATTACTCAACTCAGATAGTCAGACTCATGATCTCAATTCATTCAATATAAAAAATCTTATAAAATAATGCAAGTTAGGGTTAATGTTGTCAAGTATAAGACTAGTACCCGACTTTCATAGAAACAACAGTGCAATGCATCAATTCATCCATAGATATTCATAAGAACACAAAATAAATGCAAGCAACTCAAAAATTAGGATAATAGAATTTTCAATACTCAATTCTCTTTCGTGAATTCAACTTAAGTAGTTGGAAGGGTGTGTGGACAAACTCAGTCCAACACTTTAAGTAGCCTTACATACCTGGAATTAGGAAGAACATTAACCCTCTGACGATCCTCAAGTTTGAACTCAAAACACTCGTTTCTCTCCTTTCTTCGATGCTCTGTAAGTTTCTAAGTGTATAATGAGGTATAATATACCTAGGGTACTGATAAAGGACCTAAAATAAGACCAAAAAATTGGAGGTTTTGATTAAAAAGGGTAAGAAAGGACAAGAATACCCCTCTTAAAATCTGTTGAGTAGAACAACGAGACCTCGTCTATGGGTCGTGGATCCACTTATAGGCTGTAAGAGATCCCTCGTAGGTGGAAATTCCCAAAAATTTTAGTTACTGAAAATCAGACCAAGGACATACGAACCACTTCCTATGACTTGTAGATTGGGTTACGAGTCATCTGGTAACTCGTGGTTCAAGGTTCAAAAATCTTGGTTCCTAGGACTTCAATCTACGAAACTTGCTCTATAGGTTGTAACATAGATGATGGGTCGTCTGGTATCTCATTGTCCAAACATCCAAAAAAGTTTATTTTTAAAGTTATCTAACCATGAGATCTATTCCACAGATCGTGGTTTAATGTACAGTCCGTATATGGACTCGTAATTGGGCCTCAGACTTGGTAAAATTTTACCAAGTCATGGAGGCATCCACGGGGCATCTATGAGGCCTCACCTATGGATCGTAGATTACTCTACGGGCCATGGATAACCCTTTGTGGTTTCTTCCAGTGAATTTTCTGAGTCATTTTTATTAGTTTTCTCTTAGCATCTACTCAGGTTAGGTGGGATGAATTTTGGGGTTTTACATTATCTCCCTATTTGGATCATTCATCATCGAATGAAGAGCAATCTAGGAACCTAGTCAAGGCACGAATCGTATCATGGACTCTATCAATCAAATAGTTCACAAATCACTCGTGCAATCCATCAATCAATCAAATTAGTAAGTAAATAATTAACAAATCAAGTAAATCATCAATCGAACTCTAGAATGTTGTCATCGCTAAACCTCAAAATAAAAGGGAACTTAAAGAATAGGAATGAATCATTACCATCAACAGGCAGGAATAAGTGTGTGTACCTAGACTTCATATCATCTTTAGCTTCCCAAGTAGCTTTTTCTATAAACTAATTTCTCCAGAACGCCTTAACAGATGTTATCTCTTTGGTCCTCAACTTGCGAACCTGAAGATCAAAGATCTGAACGCGAATCTCCTCATAGATCAAGCTATTTTTTACTCCAACACTCTAAAAAGGCACAACCAATTGTGGATCTCTCAAACACTTCTTAAGCATGGAAATGTGGAAGACTCGATGGATGTGCGCTACTCTGGCGGTAGCTCCAACTCATAAGCTACATTGTCCACTCTCTTCAAAATCTTATAAGGACCAATGTACCTCGGACTAAATTTTCCTTTCTTCCTAAATTGCATCACACCTTTCATAGGTGACACTTTAAAATGTACCCAATCGTCAACTTCGAACTATAAGTCTCTCCTCCTAATATCAGTGTAGGATTTCTGTCGACTTTGTGCAGCCTTCAATCTTTCTCGGATGATCTTCACTTTCTCCATGGCTTGGTGAACTAAGTCTAGTCAAATCAACTCAGCCTCACCCATCTCGAACCAACCAATCGGTGATCTATATATCTTCCAAAGTTTGAATTATGTGCTCTACCTGACCATCAGTATGTGGGTGAAAAACAGTGCTAAGGCTTACCTTTGAACCCAAGCCTTTCTAGAACAATCTCCAAAACTGAGCAGTAAATTGAGCTTCTCTATCTGAGATGATAGACAAAGGGAGTCCATGAAGTCTAACAATCTCTCTTATATATAATCGGGCATAATCCTCCACGATATCAGTCATTTTCACCGCCAAGAAGTGTGCAAATTTTTTCATCATGTTAATTAGCACCCAAATCCAATCATGTTGTCTGCAAGACCTCGGTAAGCCTATGATGAAGTCAATGTTGATCATCTCCCACTTCTATTCTAGAATCTCAAAGTTCTAAGTTACTCCACATGGCCTTTGATTCTCAACTTTTACTTGTTGGCATTTCGGGCACTTGGAAACGAACTCAACAATGTCTCTTTTCATCCTGATCCACCAATAGATATCTTTCAAGTAATAGTACATCTTAGTTGAGCTTGGATGGATAGAATATTTAGAGTTATGAGATTCCGCCATGAATCTTTATTGAATACCATCAATATTTGGAACACATAATATGCCTTTATATATCAATTCTCCATCTCCCTCTTTGGTGAAAGCCATCACGTTCTGATTATGCACATCTGCTTTCAACTATAGCAAGATAGGGTCTTGGTCTTACTTCTCCTTCACCTCTGCTACTAGAGATAATGCAGACCCATTGTGCACAAGTATATCACTTTCACCGAATTTATTTAGTTGAACTCCCAATCGCGTCAATCTGTGAACCTCTTTATCTAGCTCCTTTTTCTCTTCTCCCACATGAGCGGTGCTTCCCAGAAACAACCTATTGAGAGCATAAAAAACCACGTTAACTTTAACTGGACGGTAGAGGATGCTCATGTCATAGTCTTTGAGAAATTCAAGTCATCTCCTTTGCCTTAAATAAAGCTCCTTCTAGGTAAAGACATATTGCAGGATCTTATAGTCTGTGAATACATCAACATGCGCTCCATATAAGTAGTGGCACTATAGTTTGAGAGAAAACACCACAATTGCCAATTCTATGTCATGTATGGGATAATTCTTCTCATGTACCTTGAGTTTCTTAGAAGCATAAGCAACAACTTTACCCTTCTACATCAATATACATCCCAATCCCACTCTGGAGGCATCACAATAAATGACAAATCCATTTGTTGCTTCAAGCAAGGTCAATACCGGGGTAGTATCAACCTTATTTTCAACTCTTGGAAACTTCTGTCACACTCATCAGACCATTGAAACATGACCTTCTTCTGAGTTAGTCTAATCAATGGTGTAGATATAGAATAGAACTCATCAACAAATCTTTGGTAGTAACCATCCAAACCCAAAAAACATCTTATGTTAGTCGAAGAGGTTGGTCTGGATCGTTCTTAACTGCCTCAATCTTCTGAGTCTCCACCTGCATACCATTGCCCAAAACTACATGGCCTAGGAATGCTACAGATTTGAGCCAAAACTCACACTTCAAAAAATTTGCATACAACTCATTATTCTTGAGCGTTTGTAACGTAATCCTAAGGTGATTAACATGCCCCTCCTCATCTCTTAAATACACAAAAATATTATCAATGAATGCAATCAGGAACATGACAAAGTACTGTCTGAATACTCTGTTTATCAAGTCCATGAAGGTTGCAGGTTCATTTAGCAATCCAAATAACATTACCAATAACTCAAAGTGACTATATAGGGTTTGAAAAGCCATCTTTAGGATATATCATTCTCTCACTTTCAACTGGTGATAGCCTGATCTGAGGTCTAACTTGGAGAGAACAGTGGCACCCTAAAGATAGTCAAATAAATCATAAATCCTTGAAAAGGGATACTTGTTCTTGATTTTCACCTTATTCAACTGGTGATAGTCAATACACGTCCTCAGAGACCCATATTTCTTTTGCACGAATAAAAAAGAAGCTCCCTATGGTGAGACACCCGGCCTAATAAAGCCCTTCTCGAGCAAATCTTTCAACTACTCTTTTAACTCATTAGGGGTCATGTTATATGATGGAATAGAGATAGGTTGAGTATTAATAAGAACATTAATTTTGAAGTCAATCTCCCTATCAGGAGGGACTCCAGGTAGATGCTTAGGAACTACTTCAGGAAACTCATTCATAATTGGGATAGACTCAAGAGTAGGAGGCTCAATATCGTCAGACTTAACTCGCACTTTGTGATAGATACATCCCTTAGAGATTAGCTTTCTGGCCTTAAGATAGGAAATAAACTTACCCTTAGGCACTATAGAAATGCCCTTCCACTCTATGACAAGCTCGTTCAGAAACTGGAATTTGACAGTTTGGGTTCTATAATTGATAGAGACATAACAGGTGTGGAGCCAGTCTATGCCACGGATATGTCTAAGGTTTATTGATTTAGATAGTGTGGTGGACCCATTAGGCCTCAATATACGCTATATTTTCTATCACTGTGGCGTAAGGCAGTATTTTATAAAATTGAACTTATTTTTCTCTTAATGATTCTATAGCCTTAAGGTGAGTGGTCTATTTGAGATAAACATGATGGAATCATATACATGAGTGTAACAGTGTGGTCGTCTTTTATGAAAGACTTTGATCGTGTTTCGAGAGCACTCATAAGACCCAAGGGGTATGTGTGTATGACTGTAAAAGAACTTTATTTGTATCATGGAGGTTGCTTAAAAACTAAGGATATGATATGTGTTATGGAGATCTCAATTTATATCCATTCAAAGAGTACGTCACTTTTTGGATATTAGTTGTTGCCTCATTTCATTATGTGTTAATTCAAATTGAAAGATATTGAAACTTAAGTACATATTCCTTCCTTTTCCCCAAATTTTGTTCTTACTATTTATCTTTGAATTAGTGGGGAATTGTTGAGTTATTTCTAATGGTAGTGAATTCTACAATTAATTATTAAGTATAATGCAAAGAATTCAAATCAAATACGTTTCAAAATAGAAGAATTTATTCGTTCCAAAACATAAACAAAGAATTTTCTGTGAATGTGATCTAATGACCTTTAATATCATTATATTCACTATCCATTTGTCAAATTCAACTTTTCCTCTTTGCGACTCCTCCCCTTGTAAACATAAGATCACCAACCAAAAAGAAAAGAAATCAACTTCCTCCTTTCTTCTTCTTGAATATTTTTTGGCAATTGGTTTTTGGGCAACCTTCAAACTTTCAGTCAGGAGTGCATGTGTTTGAAAATAGTTGTGGAACCTTGGGGAGCGACCGGCTACAAAGATTTGCATCCCTGTCGGACCGAAATTTCTTTCAAGGCAGTGGCTTGCCATGATACAATATTTATAATAACTTATTTAATTCTAGTCCAATATCAATATTGTAGTATATATATATTTTCAACAGTTTTAACTTGAACCTTTATTTGTGTGTTATAATTACAGATGTTAGAATGCACTGCAAAGTAACATGTGCCTAAAATATTTTTCAAACTTATAAATTTGTTGAATTTGAACTTGTGATAATATGGGTTTTAGTAGTGATTAAGAGAGGTACAACTTAGTATTTTGATTCGTGCAAAACGGGGTCATTTACTCAAATAAAATATAGTTTGGGTTGGTATTTTTTTTTTATATATTTGTGCTAAAATGATCTTTTGAAATTTAATCAAAAAATCTGACTATATTATTTTTAGGTTGTGCAAGTTACGACAAGATGGTAGGGATGATCGAACTTATGAATTTTTGGCTTATTTTTATTATTTTGCTTTAAAAATAAGCGCTTATAAGTATTTATTACTTCTGCCGAAACACTTCAAAACTGTTTAAAAGTTATTTAGGCTTAAAAGCACTTGAAATAAGCTAATCCAAATGGATACTAACTCTATTAAACTTAAAACTATCATAATTACAAGTTTTTGCTGATGAACTCTTTTTTATGATCTTGAAGCTAAAAAATAAAAATGTTACACCCGATAAAATTATCAAAATACCCCTAGACGAGATATTACTCGCGTAACGCATCATTTCAAAACATTTTTGACAAATTCAAGAATGGAATCATGATCAGCGTAAAAAATTAAATGGAAAAGTAGTCTCAGTTAAATTTTAGGCCAACCAGAGCAAAATATAATTTTTGGGGGTAAAATGTAATTTTCAACAAGGTCCGCGACACATCCGCGTCGCGAAGATGCCCCAAAATGGGTCTTTCTCATACTTTACACATAAAACTTATTCAATGGGTATGATTTACGTGTTACATAAAAAAATGAACTAAGGCGAAGTAAGTCCGCGACGTGGACCTGCTCCATCACAATTCAAATTTTTTCTGTCGTCTGATATTTTAATGAGGGGCATTCCAGACTTTACCCACCCCTCTCACACTTAATCCACGACTGATATAGGTTATTGTTTTTCTTAAAAGGGTTTCTAAACTCATTCCTAAGTCTTTTACACTAAAATTAACTAAAAACCTAGGGCTAAAGAGAGAAGAAAAGGGATAGGGTTCAAGGAATTCAAGTTAGATTCTTGCAGGATTGATTGTCTGTCTTCATTCTAAGTATGTAAGACTAACATAACATTGGACTCCATGTGCCCCTTCATCTCTATTGATTCGAATTGAGTTGAGTTTGTGTTTTAAAATTTCTTGAATATTTGAATTCTTCAGTTATCTATTGTCTTATTGAGTTCCTTGTATGTAAAAATATGTTGGTGATGTTCCTGAGTTGAGTATTTGATTTGGATGCATGTTCATGTTTTCATTCACATGAACCCTAAATGAGGATTATATTTGATTTTATTCATTATTTCAAATTGAGATTGAGTGTCA
>JBCEWC010020353.1:0-10972 GCA_038996855.1 Solanum aculeatissimum
ATTTTGGTAATTTTTTAATTTGGTAGGGAATATTTGAAATTACCGTAAGATATGTTGTGTATTTTGGTAAAATTTCCAAATAAAAATCTAGAAGAATCCATTTATATCCTTACTTTTGTTATGGGCCCATAATGATATTTTTATAGTAAAACTTTTACTAATCCCCTAGTGTAAGTAACACTTTCCAATATATCCCAACCCTTTGCAAAATTACTAAAATTCCTTAAAATAGCCATTATACGGATACACTTTGATGAGCGTGATTCATAGGTGAAGATTCATCGTGTTCAAATTTCAGCTACAGTGTAAAGGGAAAGTAGAATCTAATCCCTAAAATTTTACTAAACACAGGATAACCAAGTCCCAGACAATTAGGCGCAACATTACATTTCAAAATATTCAAAAATTTACAGATCTTCGACTGTAGAGAACATAATCAATACTGTAAACACAAAAAATGAGCCAAAGTGTGTCTAATATGGCAATTATATTGAGGCATTCTGGAATTTGGAAAAATAGCATTGTTTATTCACGATACAAGAGTGATGGAGTGGTTGTTGAACAAATAATTTTATTTTTGAATCTCAAATCCACCATTGCAGCTAAATTGGAAATTGACGAGGGGAGAAAAGACATTGAAATTTGATATATTATTAAAGGTTGTTCGTCCCCAATGGTGATAAAAAATTACATGAGAGAGATTATATTTTGAGGTTAAAAGAAACGATCTTGAGATTTCAAAATATCCATTTTGTATCGATGTAGTTGCCAAGACAAAAAGAATGATACATCAGTTTGATGCTACTTGTGGCGAGGTTGTGTAAGTTGAGGAAGGTAGTCGTGATACACATGCTCTTGCCGTGGTTGAATCAAGTATTGCTAATTTCTCTTGTATCCCAGAATTGAAAATAACAAGCTACGTAGCTGATACACAGAATACAAATGTAAAGGAGAGATAATTGTATAAAAACAAAGCAATGCTGATAGCAGTTATGGCAAAATATAGAATAGGAAATAATTTTAACTTCAAGGTCAAGAGATCTGATTCGAAAAGGTATGTAGGTGATTTGTATCGTGCATTAGATTCAAATAGTTTGTGTTAATTGGTGTATCATGTTTTATAATTTTTTAGGAATTATATGTGAATCATTCATCTTTATGTTGAGTCAAAACAATTTATGTGTATCGTGTATTGTGATACACTGCAATGTGTTTGATTTTTGTTCATATTATATGATGAATCTATTGTTGTGTGGCTTTGAGAAAATATGTGTTTGATTCGTAAAGTGATAGCAGTGAGAAACTAATTGGTGAATATAAGAAAATATATTATATCATGCATTAGATTCATCTAGATTGTGTTGATTATTGTATCTTTTGTTATAATTTTTTTAAGAATAATGAAGTAGTCATTCATATGTATGATGAATCAAACAAAAATATTGATGTAGCGTGTAATGTAATATACTACAAGTTATTTGATTGGTTCATATGGTATGATAAATCTATTTGTTGTGTGACTCTGAGAAAAATATGCATTAGATTCATAAACTGATAAAAATGATAAATATATATGAATGAATCTTGAATAAATCACTGTTATATATTGTGCAACTATGTCTTGGTCTATTTGTTGGATGACTGTAACTGGACTATGAAGGCATCTTGCCAGAAAAATTCAAAGGTGTTCAAAGTAAGGTACTTCAATAATGAACACACATGTCCATTGCGAGATAGGATGTTGGACAAGATATAAGTTACAGTTGGGTTTGTTAGCGATATAAAAACTCATAAATTGGAAAATCATAAGATAATTCATACTCCAAATGATATAATTGAGGATATTAGGTCAATATACGAGATTGAGATTTCTTGCCAACAAGCTTAGAGGGCTAAGGAGCGTGCACTAGGGATGATAAGGGGTAAACCTGCAGATGGATACAAAAAAATGCCTAGATACATATATATGTTAAATCATGTCTATCCAAACTCATACATAAGACTACATAAGTCAGACAATAATGAATTCATGTATCTGTTTATTGTATTGAGACCCTTTATTAGAGGGCTTGAATTTTACAGACCAGTAATTGTGATTGATGGTGCTCATCTTAGTGGAGTTTATAAGGGAACGTTTGTATCAGCAAGCACACTCGATGGGGCAGGTAGTTTATTTTGTTATTGATCCTTTTGTGCTCAACATAAGAATATGTGAATCTAAAAGATCTTGATGGATTTGTTATTGATTATGGTTAACTAGGTTGCATACTATCATTGCCTTACAGAGTTGTGGACACTGAGAATGATTGTTCTTGGACACGGTTCTTTCAGCAATTCAAAAATGTGTTTGGCGAGAGGAAAAAATATGTGTTGTATCAAATAGAAATGAAAGTATCATGAAGAGTGTAAGTTTTGTGTATCCAAATGTTCCCCATTATGCAGGTATATGGCATCTTTGGAAGAATGTTTGTACAAACTTTAAAAAAGCAGGACAATGCTGAGTGATTTGTTCTACTCGATGGAAAAGACATATAGAGAAGAAGATTTTGATAACCTGATCGCTAAAGTGGATGAAGTTGATCACAGAGTAAATGAGTATCTTGAGAATGTTGAATATGAAAGGTGGTTAAGAGTTCATGCAGCCGTGAACAGGGGTAGAATGATGACATCTAACATTGTTGAATGTATCAATGAGTGTCTTGTTGAGGCACGACAACTATCTATATTAGATTTTTTTTGGAAGAAGCTAGAATTTTATTTGGCGCTTGGCATCGTAAAAATAGAAAAATTGCCTCATATACAAAAGAGACATTAAGGAGAAGATCCAAGGAGATTTTAACTCTAAATGCATTCAAATGTTCAAGAATGAAGGTATGTGTCATTTTATAAATTTATTGTGAATCATGTAGTGTAGAATTGACAACTTATATTTTGTTGTTGGTTATTGCATCCTCTGAATTTATTTTTTTAGTTTATGACAAGGGCAGGAGATATATAGTATGTCTTGAAAGGAAAACAAGCAATTGTGGGAGATTCCAACTAGACGAGATACCTTGTATGCATATTGTTGCTATTTTAAAAAGTAAAAATTTTATGAATATGCATCCATACTATTCAAATTACTACAAACTCGATGCATTGTCAAAGATATATGAAGTTTCAATGGTTTCAATGCCAGATAAATAGAATTGATCTGTTCAAGATAATGTTTTAGATTGTGTAGTATTACCGCCTAGATACAAGAGAATGCCAAATCGTCCAAGAAAAAAAAGAAAGAAAAATTCAGATGAAAAGATATCTTCAAACACAAACTGTTGTGGGCGTTGCGGACAAGAAGATCACAACCGTCGAACTTGTAATTTTTTCCCCAAGGGAAAGTGATCTGTTAAGAAAATTCATTATATAATATTTTTAGTTGTCCTATTGAATCTCAGTTAATTGAATATTCATAGTTGAAAATAGTGTTTGAGTTAGTGTTAAAAACATGTCTTATTTTGTATGATTCATTGTAGTAAACAAGTTTATCAAAGGCCTCCTAAATGAATCAAGTTATATGATACAGTATATTTTTCACAAAATAATATTTGAAAGTGGTGCACTGCATATGTAAATGTGGTTAATAAGAATCAGTGCCTAAGCTGAGGCACAATAAACTTTCATTTTGTATGAGTCACTGCAGCAAAATAATTAACACATGCCTGATACAAAAAGTTGAGTATGCTTTAACTGATGACACACATGATTTGTGCAAAAAAGATAGGAAAATTACATTAATTTTTGAAAACATAAAATATAAATAAGTCATATGAGTCCAAACCAAGAATAACATATGATTCATTGTTGGGAACTACTAGTAGATCTCTAATCTATTTTAACTAAGTCATCTGCTGCTGGTGCTTCTTTAGACGGGTGCTTTAATTTTTTTGGGTTGTCATTTTCACTGATGTATCCTTCAGTTACCTTTTCACACCCATATCTCCAAATTATTGCCGCGCATCTTGTTCGTAGAAAGTCTGAGTCAAAGACACCTGATGGAATTTTAAATCCATCACTAAGATACTCAGCAAAAATAATAACAAGCATACCACAATACCTAAAAAATAAGAATTTGTGTAAATATAAAACAAAGAGACAGATTAATCTTAAGAAATAAAAATATAAAACAACACTTACAGACTGTCAGGGACCTGTTGAGTAATTCCTTCTACAAACTCAACATCAAATGGATGCGCAGATCCCAAAAGCTCTTCAGATTCTTTATCTTTATAACATTCCAATGAGGACCAATCAGTTTGATCTGTGTGCTCAAAAAAAATATGACACCCCATCATTTTATTCTTATATTTACCCATGTTTCAAGCCTTATTCTTATACTGAGAAGTATATTAGGGTCATCAGAGACTTTTAGCACTTAGTCAAGTTCAAAACCTTCCTATAAATTGAGTTATAGTGATAGATTATGCAAGGGTAAACTTTAAATAATCTTAACTCTTATTATGCAGAGAATTATATATCTCATAACCTACTAAATTAAAGATCTTTGAATTAGCTTTCCAGCACAACTGATTTTATCTCATTTGGAGTTCGGAGTTAAACGTTATGACTGTTTCAGCAAAGTAGTTCCACAAAACCACATACGGGTCATGACCCGTAAAGTTAGGTTTCGTGAAAAAGTTCAGAAAATAAATTTTTATCCCTAGACTCTACAAATCCATCTATGAGTCGTAAAGCATTCTACGGGTCATGGATAGGTCTCGTGAAATATTTCAGTAACCTAAAAAATATGCTCAAAAGTTTACGGAAGGTCCCTAGGGGTCGTGGAAGGTTCCACGGGCCGTAAGTAGGCCCGTGGATGGCATTTGACAGCTTTTTCTAAAGAATTATTTTGGTCTTTTCCCACCCTTTTGAAGCCTAGACTTGATGTTTTTATACCTAAATAAAGTCCTAAACATATCAGTTGATTCTTTTTATGTTAAAACTCATCCTTCAAACATAGAACAAGGTTTCAAGGGAGAAAAAATTTAAGGTTTAAAGCATAAACTTGAGAGTTCTTTCAAACAGTTCCAAAATTGGAATTTTCCAAGTATGTAAGGCTAATCAAAACATGAATTTTGTTCTTCCATGTGCCCCATAGACCGAGTTATTGGAGTTGTGAACAAATTGAGTCTGAATGATGCATGATTGAGCCTTTATGAGTCAAAAACTGAACCTTAAAAGAATGTAACCAAAGAGTTGATAATTGATGTGATGAATTAAGTTGATGAATGTCCAATGAGACTAGATGAATGAGTTAACCATAGGGTTGATGTCTTATGAGCATGTATAGTCTTGGGAGGATTATTGAGCACCAAATTGAGTAAGAGTAAGTCTAACTTGAACTCAATAACTACGTGGCCAACGTAGGAGAGGATTGAATCATAAAATCAGATGATTCCTTATTGTCTCGAAAAGAGGATTTGATGTTATTATTGTGGATCCACTAATGGGATATCCTTTATCCTAGCAAGGTATTGGATAGATGTGGCAATGATATCACTTCTTTGTATCATCACCAACTCATAGGTGATGATTGTCGGTTAGAGAAACTCTCAAATAGGTCTTGATAATACTCTGAGTGGATGGGATGAGATGGTATATGAGTGGTCATTGTCTAAACTTCATTCTTACCTTAGACTTTTGACTTGATGACTGAGTTCCTTACTTCTTGAGTTGAGCTATTTGAGTTGATGTTATTTTGTCTTTACATGTTTCATTCTGTCATTTTACATACCAGTACATTCCATGTATTGATGCCCATTTGGGGCTGCATCTTTTTATGATGCAGAGACAGGTACTAGCGGTCATTAACAAGCATATTATTGAGGACCTATTACATTCAGCTGATTGATGAATCTTCTTCAACTTTCGGAGGATGACATATTTTATCTTTTAGCTTTGAGTTTAGACTCTTTTGTTTTAGGTAACCATGGACCTGTCATTGGCACCACGTAGTTAGATATTTAGAGGCTTCATAGACTAGACTATCGAGTTATCTTTTTATGTTATTTCTAACTAGTTTCTTTCGCACTAGTCTTGCTTAGTTGATGGATAGATTTTTTGGCCCTTGAACTTTGATTTCCGTATTATCATTGCATTTCCTTGAGTACTCATTATCATTGATGTCTTCCGCTACTAGAATGTGATGAGGTCGAGTGATTCGCTTGGGGGTTAGCAATAGTCTTTGAGTGTTGACCACGCCAATGGTACCCTCCCGGGGCATGACAAAGAACTACTCTCTAGGTACACGGGTAACATTACAGATAACTTTTTAATCTCAGCTGATGGTACTTTTTTCTATGGATTCAATGATGAATCATAAACTAGAATGCACATTTTTTTAATACTACAACAACAAGTACCCAATGGAAATTCCCATCACAATTTACAGGTATGTAAACTTCATCCACCTGATGTCAAGGTAAACCGACAGAGAGATTTAATCCATTGATCATTCTTTTGAGTGATCTCTCAAGTGTAGCCACAACCCAAATAATTGTCATATCTTCTTGTGTGTTGATATTTACATCACTTGGAGTATTATAGTATCTATCATACACACTACTAATATGTGAATTAAATAAGAAATTGGTGGTAGTGTATCTATATTCATCAGATATTTTGAGCTTTGCCTTTTTCTGAAGATAGCAGAAAACTACATCAATGTGTTGTATAGATGATCAGACAAGTGCCAATAAAATACATTAAAAAAAATAAAATACATGACTGTGTATCACATATGTGTAAAAATATCTCATCAGTCCAATGTTTATTCTTTTAGGATATGACATAGAATTAATTTTATTCTTGTGGAGATACAACAACCAAATCCATGAAATTAAATCCAAAAGAAGCAGATTTTGCTCTATAGTGATTGCCATTTGGTTTCCTGGATGGTAATATTTAAAGGTTGATAACCAAACTTACTTGTTTGCGTGTGTTTTAAGGAGGTCTTTTGCAATCCAGGTGTGAAACTCTTCCATCAATTCAAATGGATACTGATGACATATTCTGAACCCTTCAAATGAGAATTTCTGATGCACATTAGGCTGCACCTTCTCTATTCCCTTTTCACTCGATCCAAATGTGTTCAAGTATAGAGATTGAAAAAACATTGATGGATTCCTTTGGCATTGAGTAGGTGTATCAGATGCAATATGTATAATGATTTCTTTCCCTGTGATCTCTGAATGCTTATGACTGTCTGATACAATGTCCTCATATTCTTCCTACGTAACAATTTTCAGAGGCTTGGCTTCAGCTGGAGTGCAAAAATGAGACATAATTTTGGCTATCTCAGCCTTAGTGCCAGATGAAATGGAAGTTGATATGGTGGAATCCTGTAAATTTAAGTTTAGTGGTAATAGAACAAGTTCTACTGGTTAAAAAAGTATATTGAGTAGAGAACTTTATCGTTTCATACATCATTCTTGGAATATCTTGCACTCTAGGTGAATCATGTTTTGCTGTTATTGGTTCTTTAGTCGATCCTGATGCCTGACCAACTTCAGTTGATGAAATTTTTGTTTTATGAATCGTGGATTTTATATGCTATAGTGCAAAAAGAGTGATACATTATTTATATGCAATTTGTCATGCATTGATTATAAATTGTAATTGTTTGCGATGCTCAAAATAATTATAGATGATTACCTGGATAAAAGTGTGGGGTGATGGTATTGGATCATCAGTTGGTTGTAGAATTATTGGTGTATCACCAACCTAAAAATAGAGAATACATGATGAACCAGTATAATGATTGTTGAAAATCAGTGTATCACCAACAAGAAGAATTATAAAAAGGGATTTATTAAGTAACAATAGGACATGCTATATTGATTTTACATGATTCACTATAACCTATTAATGAGTGAACCATAATTCAGTGTATCCTATTCATTGATACACCAGTGTATTGTTTTGATTCATCATATGTATGGATGAATCATGTATTATTCCAAAAAATGATATAACCATGATAAACTAATTAAAGAAATCAATATGATTGATTAAAAGACATGATTTACCATGTATCACTGTGAGAAAAGGACATAATGAATCATTTATCAAATAGAAATAAAAAAAACTAATAGTAACTTGTTCTGCCTGATAAACAAGTTCCCTTAGGTGGTGACTCTTGGATGTGTCATCAACGTACCATCATTCAATTATAAGTGACACTCTAGAATTTTACTTAACTAAATGCATCAAAATAATAAAAAGATTATAACAGTGGATACCTCAACAGATTCCGTGGAATGACCTATTTCAACGACCGTCTCAGCATCAACGACATTTTGATCTATCGTGTTCACATCAATAATTGAGGGTTCTTTAGGTGTTTCTGATGTGTCATCATTCCTAACAGATTCATCAGCAAGAATGGATCGACCACACTCACTTCCTTGGTTATGTGCTGAGGTGCCAGCATGATAAATGGTCTAAACAATATAGATTCATTTATTTAAGTTGAGCACTGTATAGAATGTATTGTTAAAATAAGAGAGCATACCTTCATGGATGGGTGAACACCATGAGAAATTGCATTCAACAATGCAGTGTGATTTGAGTCAATTTTTTCTTCTAGACGCCTGAACTTCTGATCAATCTAATCGAAAAAATAAAAAAAAATACTTATATGATTCATGATTAAACATATATGTAAAGGGGTATATAAAGTTTTTTAGAAACACTTACATATTTCTTTACATATCTTTTGATTTTCCTGACAGTTGCTTTGTCCATTTTTCCCTTTGGAGAAGATGAATGTTCAAGCGAAATAGAAGGACCTGCAATCAATTTTTGGGAACTCTTTATCACTGACTTCGGAGTGTGGATGACTCTTTTGTTGAAGGATTAGGGACATTTTCAGGAACAACTTGTCCTAGAGTTGAGGTTTTATTGCTAGTTTTTCTTATTTTTTCAGAGGTGGTGGAGAGGATGTATCGTTAATACGCTTGGACTTTCTTATTAAATGTTTCGGGGGTTCAGAAGTAAAGTTCCCAAACTCTGAAGGTTCCATGATTTTGGGTTCACTACTTGAAGGTAATGCTTCACTATCAGGTATGTATTCAGGTATGTATTCAACTCTATGTAGGTCAAATGCAACAAGTTCATCATGTGTGGGCACAATGTTTGTGCACTTATACTGAAAAATAACAAAAAATATGTAATTTGTTTAATAAATACTGCATAGACTTTGATACACCAATACATCATGTTGTCTGATTCATCAAGATACTATGAATTATGTGTTCTGGTTCAACAATGTGTCGTGTTTTAATTCGGATAATCCATGTGTATCATTATATTATAAACAATGCAAGGTGAATAGGCTTTATATGTATCATGTATTCAGATTCACATGTAATCATTTTGAGTGATTTATATGAATCATGAATTCTGAATCAGATGTATATTTATGAATCATGAAGACTGATTCATATGGATCCTATGTACTGTCGGGGCTCAATACTAAAAATATTTAAGTAATATAGTGCAAATACAGTCAATGAAGAGCTCTAACATGTTGTAAAAGTGTATTGTATACGAAAGATAAGAAAAAATATCTCGCTAAACATACTGGACAGAAAACTCTCATATTTTGGCTTCTTTGCAATCACTGTCCAATTCAAAATCCTTGGAATATTATTTTCATTCTTGACAACAAAATCAGACCTAACTTTTGATGCACATTCATACATCCATACATTTAACATGTATGACATGTCACCTAATCGGTACATCTGCTTGGCTGTTGTGAATGGTTTGCAAAGACTTGACTTGAGTTTGTTAAATGCAACCTGGACCCATGGAAATTGTTCATAACATCCATCTTCCACCATTTTAAAATCACAAGTTGACACTAATGTATTGTTAGGTTGAGAAAAGATAAAAAATGCATGATGGCTATCTAGACAACATCCTCTTGGTTGTCCCATTTTTCGAACTCGGTCGAAGAAGTTCGCAACATCATGTGGCAACACTCTCTGATTTTAGTAAAAAAAAATTTTGTTTTAGAGTTGACACCTAATTTTAAGGAAAATGTTAGGAAACTAATTTAAGAAAATGTAAATGTAGACTCTGTTTTCATTTGCGAAACCAGTCGAATTCTAGGTAAGGGTTTTTGTTACTCGAGGGAAAGGTGTTAGGCATCCCTCAGAGCCTATTCAAAAATAGTCCTTAAACTTAACTTTAGGAAAAATGGTTAGTGATAAATTTTCATTTATTTTCGTAAAATTAGCGATAAGAGAAGTCTTGATTAAATTGAGTAAAATAAAATAATACAAGGTATGTCATACGTATCATCTATAATATTCGTGGAAAGCTTTAGTAATACTATATTTTTATTTTATTTTATTTGCAATAAAAGTAAATAACCAATAAAATAAATAGATAAACTTGAAATGTGTGAGAATTTATATATTAAAAAAAATATAAAAAAATATAGGTGTATGTTTAAAATCATATAGAATGAATAAGCCTATAAAATTTTATCGTGAGAAATTCATGAAAATATTGGGTATGAAACTATATTACATGTTATTTGAGTAAAAGTTAAATAAAAATGAGATTTTAAAGTAAGATAAATAAATAACATAAAATAAAATAAATAAGCTACTATATATATATATATATTGAAATATTAGATAAAACTTAAAATAAAATATATTTATGTATGTTGACAAAAATATATGAAGCGTATTATTTTGTTTATGTGTCTAATAAAATGGCAATAACTATATATTGTAAAAAGAATAGTAGGGCATAAAATTTTATATTTTCTCTATAAATAAACAATATTCATAAAATGATAAAAATAAGAATAATAATGTGACTGTATAAAATGATATACCAAGTGTTGACACCCAATTTTGACCCAACACTTCTAAAAATTCATGTTTTTTATGTTGATATTTTTAAATAGTTTAAATTA
>JBCEWC010020354.1:0-10972 GCA_038996855.1 Solanum aculeatissimum
GATAACGAACCGATAACCCAATAATTTTTTTTTGAAAACCATTAAAAACCCGATAACCTAATAACCCAATAACAATAGCCCAATAACGTTTTTATCGGTTCGGTTTTTGCACACCCCTATATCTAATTGAGTTTCAAGGATCAATTAAATTGGCATTTGAGAAACAAAAAGTGACACATAAATTTACGTAAAGAAAGTGTTAGAAATCATAACTAGTTAAACTTTTTTAAAAAAAATAATTATTAAAGAATTTAAATAATAATATGGACAAAAAAATAAAAGAATTAGGAGGCGCCATATATTTCTCCATATTATTATTTAAATTCTTCAATAATTTTGATTCGAGCTTTCGAACTCCAAATGTTGACCAAAGTCAAACTTAGGCTCTGAAATCAATTAAAATGCAACTTTGGGTCCAAAATCCTCGTTTTAACTTCGAATCCAGGTTCGTAACTTCTCCTAGACCAAATTCGACGTTTCAGAGCTAATGGAATCGACGGATTTCCGATCCAACACTCGAAACTCAAAATGGTACAAAAACTCACATTTTCAACAACTTAAGCTTTAAAAATGCTAAAACTCAAATTTTTCATTTTTAAAACACAAAATTTCAGTTCCAACAATACATATAGTTAAAACATGACCGACAAGGTCATTAGAGTTATTGTATATGTCAACTTACCATAGTACTTAATTATGTCCATGAGAGCACTAATGTGATAATATAGCATTTCTTTTTCTAACATTTTATCTTGATTTTTTAAATAAAATATTCTCCATAAATTATTATAGTGACATCATTTTAGAAAACATAATTCATACCATATTAGAAAACATGACTATTCAATAATATTAAAAAAAACACAATTTGACGAGTATTATTTTTTTTTTTTGAATTCTATAGCCTCATTGAAAATATAATTTGTACATACATATGTTTACGTATAAAAATTAATTGACGTCCTCTCATTGATTAAAGCAAGGTAAATTTATCCCTAAATTTCAACTTTCAATCAAATATGCAAGATTACATCTACTGTTTTTTTTACCATTGCATATCAAAGAGTGCAAAATGGTTGAGTTGTGATAAGAGCAATGATGGAGCTAGAATTTCAATTAAGAGGGTTTAAAATTTGAAAAATCAAGCACATGAACTAGTCGAAGGGGGTTCGACATCTACTATATATAGATAAAAATAATTTTAACTATATATAAATGATATAAGTTTTTACCAAAGAAAATTCGGATGAAGCCCCTAACCAAAGAGTGACGGAGTATGTTGCGAGGCACAAGTACAAGTTTTTTACACAAATTTTGTATTCTTGAATCAAATGAAACATACTCTTAAAATAACCCAAGAGAAGTTTGGCAATCAGAAAAGAATATAAACTGTAATGCACTAAGTTGGTGAAAAGAATGAAGTGACATGCATGTTAAAGTTGCATAAAGAATTGTGGAGTACTTAATATCTTAAATGGTCATTTAACTAATAATTTTTTTCAAAGTCACTCAAACTTTTTTTTATAACCTCAAAGTAACTCGATTAAGAATTTTTCTCATAGAAAATCACTCAACTTTATTTTATAATCGCAAAGTCACTCAACTATGAGTATGTTACTGTAGAACTTGCACGACCTATAAATTTTCCTGAGATAGAATCAAGTATGCAGACTTGTTTCTATGTGAGAAAGCAAAATAAAGACAGAGATTTATCGTGGAAAACACCCGGCTCACAAAGGTGAAAAAATCACGACCTGTACCACTACAGGATTTTGCCCCAACTTCACTAAATCAGAATGAGCCTCAACAAAAGATTACAATCCTTAGTAATCTAAGAAACATCAAACTTCAAAGCTTCCTACCTAAACACAAACCTCCCAAGGTTTATGTTCCCCTGGTCTTCGAGTTGCCCTCAACTTGAAGACTACACCTAACTTAAGTTTATAGATCACTGAACTAGCACAGAACAATAAGACTCAATGAAAGAAAAGAATTTCTAAACTAAGACACCATGAGAACCAGATAGTTCAGTTGTTTCTTAACTTCACTGCACTTCAGTAATCACTCTGCTTTTTGCACTCTTTTCTCGTTGTTTCATTTCTCAATCTTCACTCTTTTTAAATTAGGCGCCTGAGGAGTATTTTTCTTGGTTGAACTCCTTATGTGGTAGACTTCTTCATCATGTAAGAATCCTCCTTGACACTAACTCTTTTCTACACGTGTGGTTGTTGAACTACCTTCCTACTTTATGTTGCGACCTTTTCTCTAGATGCTCTCATCATTTCGCAACCTTTGGTCTATTGTCTTGCCTTCTTTGAAACAGTGTAATGAAGAACCTAATTGATCAACATGTTTCATAGTTCGTTGCCCATCATCAAAAATCCATTGACTCAATATATTCCCCTTTTTTGATGATTGACAAACTTTCATGATTGGTGCATCCAACATTGTTCCTGCAGCTGCTAAGATGAACCAGGTTAAACAAGGGTTATATACATTGCATAACTTAGAGTATGTTCCCCCTTTTGGTATCATTGAAAAGAGGTATCCACAATAGACAAAGCAATAAATAAGAAGCATAATTCAATGTTGAAAGGGATATCACCAAGAAAATGGAGTAAGGGAAGGGAACCATTAAAATGCAGTAAGGAGAGCAGACACACAGTTAAGGAAGAATACAAGACCAACCCAGAGGGTTGAATTAACCAGAGCAGAACAATCAAGTGTCTTAAAGTATTGGAAACATAACAGGTACCCAAAAATAAAAGGTCCAATAAACAGGTTAAGCAGGAGAGGTAGAGGGAATCAACATAGACAGTTTGTGCACTATTTCAGCATGGGCAACACATTCCTTCGACATAGGATCTTCAAGGGGAGAGATCCTGGATAATAATGCACTGCCCTTCTATACAAACTCAAGATGGGAAAAGGCTAATTCAGTGGTCTTGGCATCCAAAGCAGTTTGGAGACAATGAAGTGATGTGCCAATGCGCTGCATTGAATCAGGTAAAGCAGCATGGTTCACTTGGACTAACATATCCTTCGTAGTTTTCTTGGTCCAAACTTGGACGGGAACAAAATAAGCCTCAAATATCTGAGAGAGCCAAAATCCATAGGGTAGAATCCTCCCATTCTTGTCCTGAGTAATGACACGCTGCATATGCTTGAGTATCAGGCTTGGCAGGTTAAGAAGAACATAGTGTCTAACAGTTCCATTAATGTCAGATAAAAAAAGCTGGCCTTGGACCTTCGTTTCTTCCTTGGAATGAGAATCTTGTGAACCATATCAAAATATAGCTTGTGAAGGGAGGGCATCTCACTTCGAAGAACCCACCTACGTTGAGATAAGGAAGGATGACCTGAAAACTTCCTGGAGATGTCAGGAGTTGAGGCCAAGTTGTCCATAGGTGTCCACTCATGATGAACATAGTGATCCCACCTAGTGTTAGGAATCCCCAAGATTCGAGCAATGTCCTCGGTGCCCAAATGAATAGATTTCCCTCTTACAGTAGTAATGAAGACAAAATCATGCACACTTCCCCGACCATAGAACTCATACATCTCAGGTTTGAAAAATTTACGCAGAGTATCCCCCAATAGAAACAAATCAGTACATCCCTAAAACACTAATTTGGACAGGAGAATGTTCATGTCAGATCCCCCAAATGTTGTGATGACACGACCCGAATAAGGGAGCGCTTTTGGAAGTGAATAAGAGAAAGAAAGTTTGGATCAGAGCTGTCGACAGTGGGCTGGTCAGGATCACTTTCAGTATCAGAGGAGTCTGAAGAAACAGGTAGAGTAAACTGGTTCTGTTTGCTGGAAGAAGCCCTAGTCCTAGAAGGTGACTTGATGGTAGAGAAAGTAAAGGGTTTCTTTGAAGGGGTAACCAACTTAGTACGAGGGGATTTAGGGATGATGTTCTTACGCACGACATATTATCGAACTCTCCATAGTAGCAGGTCACCTTGGAAAGAGGAACCAGAACTTGCCTTACTTTTCTTGCTCTGTTGCAAGGCCGATTGAAGAGCAACTTTTTCTTGCCATTTATGACTCCTGGTCTGAGATATCCTTGAAGGACCAGAAGTAGGAACTCGTTCTGGGGAAGGAAAGTCATCTGCCACTTCAATAGGGTTACTTGTGGCTTATCTCAGACGACGTTGTACCCGCTTAGAGATTGGAGCGTTAGGATGAGGATCATTGCCTGGAACTAATTGAATGGGAAGAATATTCAATCCTTCAGAAGGAGGAGTCCAAAAGGAGGAGGGGATTGAAGAGAATTTGGAAAAGCTATTTTGGAACGAACCCCAAGTGGCAAAATCAGAAAAATGAAAGGGCAAAGGGTTTGGCAGATTAACTGTTGCCTGAACCACGAGGGCTTGAGGCTAAGATTTTTCTGGTTCATGGGTGCTTTGATTGAGAGGAATTTGGGAATAAGCCATGTTGAAGCAGATGGTTCTTGGACAAAAAAAGAGAGGTGTTTCATATATAAGGTTTTGTGAAAGATGAGGGGGCGGAAGAAGAAAGGTGTGGATCAAAAAGGGGATGTATTTGAGTGGGAGAAGATGTAAAAAGTGATTGGACTTCTGCAGTATTTTGCAGTGTGACAAGACTCCTTGGGTTTTGGTGGAAAACATTTGGACTGAGGAGAGAAATGAGAAGAACAAGTATGGGTATCTGGTCTATTTACCAATAACATATTAAGACACACAACAATTATTACCTGATTTTTCCAATTTCTGGTCAGCTGTTGCAACTGATTTTGTAGCCTACACACATTAATACATAATATTGAAAGATTAATTTCCTTCCTTTTTCTGAATTTTGGGATACACATTTTCATGTGAAAAGTTGAATTTAGAACCATATTGATTTATCAGTATGAAGAACAATTTTCTAGCCAATTATTGAGAGGAGTTTATACAATCTTAATCATCCCCTAGTCTAATATGATTTTTTCAAAGTGCTCTCTACTTAGTGATTTAGTAAAACTGTCAGCAATCTGATTCTCAGTAGGACAAAACATTATTGAAATTAGTTCTTTTCCACATTGTTACATAGAAAGTGGTGTCTAATATCAATATGTTTAGTTCTTTTGTGCTGTACAGGATTCTTAGCAATATTGATGGCACTGGTGTTATCACAGAAAATGGGAACACATCCTACATTCATACCAAAATCCATCAATTATTGTTTAATCCATAGCAACTGAGCACAACATGATCCAGCTGTGACATACTCAGCTTCAGCAGTTGACAAGGCAATAGAAAGTTATTTCTTGGTGGATCAAGAAATCAGGCATGTTCCAAGGAAATGAGCCATACCTGTAGTACTTTTTCTTTCCACTAAGTAACCAGTATAGTCGGCATCAACATACCCTACAAGGTTAAAGTTACTACCTTTAGAGTACCAAAGTCCCAATTCTGAGGTTCCCTTGAGATACCAAAAGATCCTTTTCACAGCTTTGAGATGTGACTCTTTAGGATTTGGTTGAAACTTGGCACATAGTCCCACACTAAAAATAATGTCAGGTCTACTGGCAGTAAGATATAAAAGTGATCCAATCATTCCCCTATACATCTTTAGTTTTACTGATGAACCTTTTTCATCCAGATCCAGCTATGTGGAAATAGCAATGGGAGTGTCAATGTCCTTAGCATCTTCCATCTTGAACCGCTTGAGAAGATGCATTGCATACTTCTGTTGATGAATTAGTGTTCCAGTAGAAGTTTGTTTGATTTGTAGCCCCAAGAAGAAATTGAGTTCTCCCATCATGCTCATTTCAAATTCTCCACTCATCAACTGAGCAAATTCTTAAGTCATGAGTGCATTTGTTGATCCAAATATGATATCATCCACATACACCTGCACAATTAACAAGTCATTTTCTTTTGTCTTTAAGAACAAAGTATTGACAATATTACCTCTTGTGTGTCCGTGATCTAGGAGAAATTTTGACAATCTTTCATACCAGGCTCAAGGAGATTGTTTCAATCCATACAAGACTTTATATAACTTGTATACATGATCTAGAAACTCAAGGTTCTTAAACTCCGGTGGTTGTTTTACAAAGACTTCCTCTTTCAAGTAGCCATTCAAGAAGGCACTTTTAACATCCATCTGATATAGAGTGAATTTCTTGTAAGTGGCAAAAGTTTTGAGTAACCTGATTGCTTCAAGTCTAGCCACTGGAGCGAAGGTCTCATCATAGTCTATTCCTTCTTCCTGATTATACCTTGGACCGCCAGTCTAGCCTTGTTTCTTGTAACTATTCCATGCTCTCAAGCTTGTTTCTGAACACCCACTTTGTGCCAATGACAGTTCTTCCTTCTAGTTTTGGTACAAGATGCCATACTTTGCATCTTTTAAATTGATTCAGTTCTTCTTACATAGCCACTATCCAGTCCTCATCTAGAAATGTTTTCCTAATTTTTTTCGATTCCACCATGGACAAGAAGGCTTCAAATGCGCACACGTTCTTCAGTCCTGATCTGGTAGTGATTCCAGAGGTCAAATCTGAAAGAACATTTTCAACAGGATGAGAATCTTGATATTTGTAGCTTTTCATCCTGAATCCTTGAGTTGTACCATCAGACACAGGCTCTGAGGATACTGGTGTTGCATTAGTGACCTGGTTTTCAGTTCACTCTGAATAAGAGAATCCCAATTCTCTTGTGGATGAACCAGTTTGTGCTACTTGTTCCTCCATATGAAGCTCCAATTCACTATCATCCTGCATGTTTGTATTAAACGCAGTATCATTTTCATCAAAGACAACATGAATACTTTCTGCAACTTAAATTATTCTTTTATTTAACACTCTATAGGCTTTGCTATGTGAAGAGTAGCCTAAGAAAATTCCCTCATTACTCCTGGCATCAAATTTTTCCAAATTGTCTTTTTCATTATTATGAATAAAGCATTTGCAGCCAAAAGTTCTAAAATACGAGATATTTGGTTTTCTTCCTTTAAGTAATTCATAGGGAGTTTTGTTTAAGATAGGCCTAATGCACCTATTTAGAATGTAAGCAGGAGTGTTTATAGCTTCAGCCCAACGATTACTTGCAATAATCATTATTCTAGCCATATCTTCCAAAGTCCTATTTTTTCGTTCTACTATTCTATTTTGTTGAGGGGTTCTTGGAGTATAGAAGTTATGATCTATTCCATTTGCTAAACAAAATTCCAAGCTTTATGTGTTCTCAAATTCAGTTCCATGGTCAGATCTTATGGAAATCAAGGAGGTCTCTAATTTCTTTTCTATTTTCCTGATAAAGATAGAAAAGATATTAAAAGACTCTTCTTTAGAAGACAAAAAAGTGTCCAGGTAAATCTTGAGTAATCATCAATAATAACAAACATATATCTTTTACCTCCTCTACTTTTCACCCTCATTGGTCCACATAGGTCTATGTGAACCACTTCCAAGCACTTGGAAGTACTTACCTGGTTCTTGACTTTGAAGGATGATCTTACCTACTTCCCCCTTACACATGCACCACATACTTTGTCATCCTTGAACTTAGTTTTAGGTAACCCTATAACCATGTCCTTTGATGCCGATATATTTAATTGCTTCAGAATTGCATGTCCAAGTCATTTGTACCATAGTAAGGGATCATTAGCAATAGAACTCAGACATTCCAATTGTGTCCCCAGCATCCCCATGATATCAGCCTTGTACACGTTTTTATGCCTTTTAGCAGTTAGAACTATCTCCTTTATATCCAATTTTTTTACCCTACAACCTACAAAAGTGAAGGTTACTTTGTTACCTTTGTCGCACAGTTGAGATATTCTTAACAAATTGTGCTTCAATTCATCCACATGATAAAACTTCTTTCAGAGCTCTTGATGTACTTCTTCCAATCTTTCCAATTCCAACAACAGTCCCCTTTTTTCAGTCTCCAAAGGAAACCTTTCCTCCTTTGAAAGGTGTCAGTGAAAGGAATTTATGTTTATCTCCTGTCATATGTCTTGAGCAAGCACTATCCATGTACCAATGCTTGCTTCTTTTCACCACTACCTGCAAAAACAATTCAAGAGTTAGTTTTAAGAACCCAGACTAGCTTGGGTCTTTTCTTATTGTAAAAAGGATGAATGAGATCTTTTTTAGCCCAGCCTGACAATATATTTCTTGACCTGTTTCATTAATCATTCTTAGCCCACTTTTTTTGCAGAAGGTTAGTGTTTCTATTTCTGACTCTTTTTGCAATTGGACATTCAGTAATTGGATGTCCAACTTTTCTACAAAGAAAGCATAGGTCAGTAGCAGCAGCATGCTGATGGATAAAATCTATACCAGCCTTCTCACTGTGAGTCCACTTCCCATCTGGTTCACTATCCTCGAGGACTGAGTCCACCTATGATCCCTTTTTAGGTCAGAGATCTCCTGAGTTAGTTTTCTAACCTTTTCCTTTTCACAAAAAAACTCATTTTTACATTCTTTCAACTCATTTTCAGCCTTTTATTGTTCCTTACTCATTTTACCTTTTTCCTTTTCACTAATGGTCAACTTTAAAATCTCAGATTTTAAATTTAGTGCAGGTGCATCAAGTTTTTCGACCTGTTTCTTTAACTTGTGAATATCTTCATTAGCTTCATTCAAGCAGTTCTTTACCTCTAGACATTCAAATTTTTTATCTGAAAAATCATTAATCAGTTGATATTTTTCACCAGATAATTCTTGAAAATCATCGATCAATCCAGTCATTAGCATAATGAGTTTTCTTTTTGAAAAAAAGTGAAATTTTTCTTTCAGTTCAAAAATACTTACCTCAGTTTTTTGTCATCCTCAAGATTTGAGTCCCTAACAACCATTAACGCAGTTTCATCCACTTCTTCAGTGTCTGGTTCCTCAATTCAAAAACCCAGGCTGCCATCATAGCATATTCTTCCTTTTCTTTTTTCTTGAGAGCTTTGTCTCTTGATTCTTTCTCAACTCTTTTCTTTCTCCATTCAACTTCCCAAAGTGGACAATATCTGACATGATGGTCAGTTTTTCCTTACTTGTAGCACCCTGATTGATTTTTGTCATCAAACCACTTTCTACTACTTGAGTCATCTGACCATTTTCTATTACCTGTTTCTTTCCTATCTCTTTCTTTCCCTCCCTTGAAGAGCTTCTTAAAGTTTTTTGCCAAGTAGGCTATCTGTTTGTCATCTAGATCGGTTTTCTAATCATCAGAGGTCTTCAGTGCTAGTGACTTCTCAACAGTTGCTTCTTATTTCTTTTTATCCTCCATGCTCATCTCATAGGTTCTGAGATTTCCTACCAATTCATCTAGAGTCATGATAGCAATGTCCTTTGTTTCCCTAATTGCAGTAACTTTCACATCCCACTTTGCTTTAGGCAAAACCCTTAGAACCTTGTCCACTTGTTCCTCAGTATTGATGATTTTTCCCAAAGATGTCAATTCATTGATCAAAGTTGTGAGCCTCGTAATAATATCCAGTAGCGACTCATTTTCCTTCATCCTGAAGGTATCATATTCAGTGAAGAGCATAGCGACTTTGAATCTTCTGACTTGACTAGTTCCTTTATGTGCATTTGTCAAGGCATCCCATATCTGCTTAGTAGTAGCACAATTTGAGATCCTGTTGTACTCATCTGGTCCCATTCCACATACTAGAATGTTTTTGGCTTTAGCATTCTTCCTCGGAGTTGTTAGATCATCAACAGAGAACTCACTTCTTTCCTTTGGAATTTGTTGACCCTCCACAATATTCATTGGGACAGTAGGTCCTAAGATGATCTTATCCCATAGTTCATAATCTTCAGCTTAGATGAAGTTTTCCATCCTTGTTTTCCACTATCCAAAGTGAGTTTCATTGAAGAGTGGTGGTCTCATAGTCAATTGTCCTTCTCCGTGTCTGAGGGGAGGTGCAGTGTTTATCATGATCGATTCTTAGGTATTAGCCTGTAACAAGAAAACCCACTCTGATACCAATTGTAGAACTTGCACAACTTATAGATTTGCCTAAGATAGAACCAAGTTTGCAAACTTGTTTCTATGTGAGAAAGCAAAATAGAGACACAAAGATTTATCGTGGAAAACACCCAGCTCACAAAGGTGAAAAAACTATGACCTGTACCACAATAAGATTTTGCCCCAACTTCACTAAATCAGAATGAGCCTTAACAAAAGATTACAATCCCTAATAATCTAAGAAATATCAAACTTCAAAGCTTCCTACCTAAACACTAACTACATCTTGGGAAATACAAGATGTAGGAATGTGTATGGGATCTGGAACTGATTGTCATCCTTTCTTCAAGTGGAGTGCTTGATTAATGTATAATTATATTCAATTAAGACAAATTAATTAATACTACATGAGTTTTCTTTTTAATTTATTACTTTGTTTTATTGATTAGCATTCATCGAAGTGTTCTTTAACATTAAGACGTTTTACTAATTTTTTTTAACATGATGTTACAAAAATAAAAAAACAAGAGCAGAAGAAATATTTAGTGGTCATAAAAAAATATTGTTAAAATAAATCGAACAACCAACATCCATTATTTTAGTATGCTACACACGGTAGCATAGTGCTTGGGCCATGTTGAATATACTGTCTGATTTATCCTCATCAAAATATTGGTCTATAATTGTTGGTATTGGAGTTTCTCAGTTTTTGACCAACTCCGATTGATCTGATTTTTTGCTGGTTCATTAAAAATGACCCCCTGAGCAATACCCACATCGTCGTGGTGTACGCCTTTTTTGGCCAAAAAATATCATTTAGATAGGTTTTTTGCAATTTTTCTATTTTTTGAAAATTTAAAAAATTTGAAAAAAATTATTTTGAAACTATGGGTTTGCAAGGGTTGATTCCTTATGATTATAAAATTATTTTACTGCTGCAATATATATTTATATAAGGACTTTGGTCCTTTTCCCCATCGGATAAACATACGAATTGCACACTGTTTATAATGATTCTTTTGATTTGATGACCAGTTTTACTT
>JBCEWC010020355.1:0-10971 GCA_038996855.1 Solanum aculeatissimum
TTATATTACTCTTTGGATACGTGCACTCCTTTCGTATCACTTGTCCCCTTGTCATATTGCTTGGTCATACTATACTTATTATATGCGTTACATGCTTGCATACTTATTGCTTAATTGTACTAACCCATATTATTTCTACATGTTCTCACCATGTAGGGTACGAGGGTGACTATTATATTTTCCCAGACGACGCTTGATTCTTATTGAAGACTTGTAGTGGTGAGCCCTATTGTTCAAGGACAATAGCCACCATCTATCTACCTTTATGTCTATGTATTTACTTTCTTTACTTGAGGGTGAGCCTCAAAGCTTGTCGAGACCCCGCTCTTCTATGTAGAGGCTTGTTAGAAAATCCTAGACTCTTAGACATTGACATGCTATGTTAAACATTTGGTTATGTATTATGATGCTATTTAGCTTGATTTAGGATGATGCTCTCTTATAATGATTATGACTTGAATGTTGGGAATCTTTATTGACTATATGCTTATGTGGAACATCCCATAATCCCAGTATGCCCCCATAATGTAATCCTATTTACCCGATCCCTTAGAGATTATTGTTATGTGCTATGTGTATACATGTTCGTACCATTCCCGATATCATCCCCTAGCTTGAGTCCCAAATCCATTAGAGCTTATGTCTTATGTGTTTAGCATCCGCGCTTCCGAACCGATGATGTGTGTAATGATTTTAAGATGGCTTGATTAAGGGCCTTCGGGTTCTCCTTCACCATGTCACATCTAGGCCCCCTATCCAGGTCGTGACAACATCCCCATAGCTTGAGTCCAAAGCCCCAGAATCCCCTAGACTTACGTGTTATTTACTTATTTTATGCGCTTCCAAACCGATGAGGTGTGTGATGATGCTATGATGTCTTTATCGAGGACTTTCAGGTACTCCTTCGCCATGTCACATATAGGCCCTACTCTCGAGTCATGACACTTGCAAAATTCGATACTACAAATCAAGAGGAGCATTTCATACTCATATTGACTTGAATTAGACTTAACGGCAAAATGGTAAAGATTAGTGCTAATATCCGAGCTTGTTGAAACTAAAAATTGACTTTATAATCAAGTTCTACGTGAAAAATGGAGTTCATGGGTGAAAATCACACTAAAAACATCGTTAAATAGAAGGAAAGATCAACCTTTAATGTTTGAAAATCATGATATAAAAATTCTCAATTTTGGACATTGAAAATCATGAAATTTATGATGAAATCAAGAAAACTCATATGTAAAATTATTAATATAATGCTAAAAACATTTACCCAGAAAAAAACTTTGAAATCCCTTCTTCAAATTTGCTCAAAAAACATGGAAGTTTGAAAATCGATTAAAAATGGTCCAATTCCCTGCAGAAGATTCTCCATCAACTTCACGAATACAAAGAAGTAATTTCACCTGCGCAAGATAACAACAAACCAATAGTACCAAGTCCAATTCCCTACTAATAATAGACCCCCAAAACTCATCCGAACTCAGAATTTCATAAACTTTATATTTATCCATACCAAAAAAAAAGATCCAGAATCAATGGAATCATCATAAATTAATTTCAAAGCCTCATCGTCACATTTACCAATCTAACTTGATAAACATATATTAAAACTCAAAATTCCAAAACTACCCTCAGCAACTCTAAAAGATATTTTGAGACCATTTTGAGCGTTAGTTTCACCATTTGAAACTATTAGAACTTTCGGAATTTTGATACAAGCTTTTGAAGTCCTAATGTTAACCAAAGGAGGAAGAGATTATTTATTCACAGAATCAAAAAGGCTGATGAGAACTGGATCCAGGGAGAGGATAAAATCGCCGCTTATGTGACTAACTATTTTCATAATATGTTTACAGAAGAAGTGAGGACAATACCGGAGTATCCCATTCATCACATCCCTAATTTGAGCAATGATGACCAAAACAGGGAGCTTCAAAGATTTAATGATCTGGAAGAGCTTAAACGAGCTAAGTCTTAGCACATTCGAGGACGAATGTTCCCAAGGGGGAGATAATGTAACAAACAAAAATTTTTCAAAAAATCCTTATGGTTTGTCTTGTATGATGTACTACTAGTCATGGTTGAGTTTTGGTGGCCACGGGTTGAGTTTAAGTGGCCGAACAGAAAACAGGTCAGTCGGTGGCCTAGAGAAGCCGTTTGGCAGTGGAATTCAAACTGTCATAACTTTTGATGCGGGTAAATTCGTGTGTCATACTATATATAAAAGTCAATCCCTTTGAGTTAGCTTCGTAACGCAACTGTTTTCACTCGATTCAGAGTTGAGATGAGGGAGTTATGGCCAAAACAGTGGGACTGCCTAAAATTTGGAAGACATTGGAGATAGGCTCTGAAATGTGGCCAAGGACAGGGCCACAGTCCGTGAAACTTGTCAAAGTTCGTGTGGGGTGTCGTGAGGTGGTCCGGTGAGCTAGGGGTGTGCAGGAACAACCCCATGAGACAAGTTATAGGTCACGGACCACTAAACGGTCCGTGTGCACTTTGAAGGTCCGTGGACTGTCCCGTCAAGTGGGACAATAGCTTGGACAAGTTGTGGTTAGCCTAGATGGATAATGCAGGGAGCACAGGGCAGGGGGACGGTCCGTACACCCCCAAACGGCCCATCAAGATTGTCCGTCAAGTGTTCCCGAAAGTCCTCCGAGAGTTCGCGTTGAAATATTGGCTAAGTATGGTTTGATGGTGCAATGGGACGTACCGTGTGACAGGTACACGGCACTGTAGAAGCCGTGTGACATTTTGTCCAGTTAAAAGTGCCATTTTATTAATGGTAATTTCATGATTTAACATTTCCCTAAGCCCCTTTTAGGTATCCTAAGGTCTCCTAAACCCCTAAATCAATCCTCAAACCCTCATTCATCCATTCAAACTCTCCTACATTCACTTTGGGAATTCTAAAACCCTCTTAGTCTCCATTGAAAAAAGCTTGAAGAATTTGGGGAAGACAACCTTGACCAAGTTTGACCTTGTAAATTATTGGTGAAATTAAGGTATGTGGGACTTGATTCAAGGATCCCCTTTCATCCTTGAAGACCTTATGAACCCTAACTCTTAAATTTGATTTTTAGTTTTTAATTAAGTTATGGGTTCTTCCAATATTATTGTAGATTAGTGTTGGGACTTGAGTGTTGCAGTTATTTGGTGATTTAACCATGATTTTTAACTTGAATTCATGAATGCTTATTGAAACCCTTATTGATCAATTTGCATGTCCCTTTTCATGATTTAATTAAATATGGGTAACTTGCATTATTACTTATTCATAAATGTTTACATGATTTATCATGAAATATCTTTCAAATTGTGAATTAAAGTCTTGATTCCATTACCCATGTTCTTGTATCTCATTCATGGCATGTGTATGGTTATTGTTCCATTGGAACCCATGATTGAAACTCTTGATTGAAACTCATGTTCATGTAATGTTATGACTTGTGATCACATAGTCCCTTGCCATGGCTCTTTGAGCATATTGGGTGTTTGCACCATATTGACATGTCTTGATGCTTGCTTGAAAGCCCATGTAGATGAGCTACTCTATTTCATTGACATGAAATGATCATGAAATGTTTTGGAAACTCTTGTTGTCCTATGGCCTATGAATTAAACATGATTCTTGAACAATGGTTTTGACATGACTAATGATGCATAATTTTGAAATAATGTGGGTCTCTTGTTTCAAATATTTCATATATATATATATATATGTACGTATTCTGGTGGGATGAGACTTAGTACCGAGGGAGTAGGTGGAAAAATGGGGTATCTCCAAGGCCCCACCTATTCCATCAAACCATGTGCCACCATGGGTATATAAATCCCCGAATAGGGATTTCATGCCATGCTATCCCTTGTTTAAGGGTGTCTTGGGTTCTACTTGGCACGTAGACCGGATCCGAATAGTGACTCGTTCGTGTCACTCATGTTGTCGGTTAAGGTTACATCCCCGCTATATATGAATATAGGATTGCATCTCATGCATCATGGTATAGCATATTGTTATACTACTCTTTGGCTACGTGTATTCCTTCCATATATTGTCCCCTTGTCATGTTGTTTGGTCATACTATACTTGTCATGTGCATTGCATGCCCGCATACTTAGTGCTTAATTGTGCTAACCCATATTCTTGTCTATATGTTCTAATCATGTAGGGACCGAGGGTGATTTATACGTTCTTCCGGATGATGTTTGATATCTTGTTGAAGACTTTCTAGTGGTGAGTCCTCTTGTTCAAGGGCAATAGCCACCGTCTATCTATCACTAGAGTTTATGTATTTACTTTCTATGTCTTGAGGGTGAGCCTCAAACGTGTCGAGGCCCCGTTCATCTTTGTAGAGGCATTTTTGGATAAATCTATACTCTTGTACATTTGACCTATAGGTTGGATTTTACGTGTATGCATGCTTTTCCCATCCCTAATATTATCCCTATAGCTTGAGTCCCAAGTCCCCAATTCTTTAGAACTTACTTGCTATGTGTTTAGCTTCTGCGTTCCTGAACTGATGATGAGTGTAATGTGGCTACGATGGCTTGATCGAGGGTCTTCGGGTCCTCTTTTTCCATGTCACATCTAGGCCCCCTGTCCAGGTCGTGACAATCCTGATAAAGGTTGATGAGAATATGGTGGAACTTAGGCGAGCACCACAACCACCAAATAAGATTCCAGAGATGTTCGCCACAATCCACCATCTGAGCCATGATCTTCCACCACCAGTGATAATCTTGCTATTGGGGGAACCCCATAGATAGAGACTGATATAGAGCGGGGGCCCACTTCTACTATTCCTATCCCATAGGTCATTTGCACTCTGATATCACCCGTTGGCATAGTATTTGAGTTAGCAATATCCAAAGAGGCCATGGCAAAGATGTAGGCCAGTACTGAGTCTTAGTTGGCTTAGTTGTTATAGGAGATCAGGGCTTGGTCCTTCCAGGTCATTTCAGAGGCTGAGGCACATATGAAGATGTACATTATGGCTGCTATTTATAAGATACTTACACCCATGGACAACTGCATTGATATGTTTGAGCGACGAGTACAGTAGAGCCTCAGCACAACATGTCGTATTGACATGATGGCCATTCGGACCGAGATCCAGTAGATCTGAGCCACTATGAGTATAGAATTAGCAGTACCAGTAGTACTCCTAGCACCTAACATAGCTACAAAGACATTCATTGACCATTTTGCTACATAGGAGATACCACTATGCTCCTTCGGGAAGAAACCCCCCACTGATGATCCAGACATAGTGATACTAGAGGCAGGGATGACAGAGGAGTAGAAGTTTGAGGTTGCTAGGACGTGCTCGATGTAGTATTAAGAGATTTGATGAGTTCATGAGCTTCAGAGATTTAGGGATGCAAGACCCTCAGGACATTCTCCCATTTCTGAGGAGATCACCAGTTATGTTAAGGGTGGTTAGACACATTCGGAGACTGGCTCTTAGATGCCCAGGTATGTTTTCTTTTAACCCCTGTGTTTTATGATTATATTTTTGTGCATTGTGGATAACACACATCTTTATCAATGGGGTGAAGGTAGTTATAGGCCTCAGTGAATTCTAAGTAGCTATGGCCTATAACTATCCAAATATTTAGTCCAAGGGGGTTTTCTTGCATGTGTTCTTTTCCCGTGGACATTTACTTTCTATTGAACCGACATGTTTAGGATGTATAGGGAGTATTAGTACCATATTGTACTTAATTCTAAGGCATATGTTTGTTTTTATTAAAAAAATGATACCTACCAGAAAATTTTTGTTTTTAGGAAGTCTTGATAACATCCATGTGATCTTGATTAATTGACCGTGCTTGTTCTGATAAGTGAGGTGTAATTGTGATAAAAAAGAATGATTTGAGAGTCTGAGTTGATAGTGTATTCAGTGCCATGTGTATGAGCTTATTTGCATTATTCTCATATAGTGTTTTAATTTGGAACTTACCTTGTTACTCTGACTAAGACCGTAGGTTAGTTTGTTAGGAAAGGATCTTAAGCTATTGTTCATATTAGTCCACTTAGCCTAAATAACCAAGCAAATACTTAATATATCTCTTGATCCGAATGTTTGAGCCTGACATGTACTCTTTCTTTGTAGATACCTAAGTAACCTAGCCTTATTCAATGAAAAATCCTGAAATTTGTCGTAGCCCCTCTTTGAACATTGTGCACCTTGACTGAAGGCAAAAATCCTAAGTTGAGGGTGGCTACCAAAAGTGGCCTTGTTTCATAGGATTCATATTTTGCACTTTAACTCAGGCCAAAAATCTAAGTTGAGGGTGGCTGGTGTAATAAAAAATCATGAAAAATGAGGAGGGAGATAGAGTTATACAAAAAAAGGGAAAATATGTTAAGGGGTGCGAGAAAAATGAATAGATGTGTAAACACTGATCTGAAGAAAAAAAAGGGTGTATGTTGAAGGCAATGTGCTCAAAATGAGAGTAAGGCACCGTGAAAAAATTGAAATAGAAAAAAGGGAGAAGGAGTAAAAATTGCCAGTGTTGGTAGGGCAAAGTGTAGAAAATGCAGTATCAAGGAGGGCCTTTTGTCACTATGTTCCTAAAACACTATACCAAAGCCCCCTTAGACTACGTTAGAGCCAAGAAAGTCCTATAGTTACCCTAACCCAATTAGTCAAAAGTCATAGTTGTGAGTAGAGAGGTAAGCATATGTTATTGAGCATAGTGTTTAATTATCTATTGTGAGAGTGAGTGATTTTTTTCTTGTCCCAAGCATTGAATCTTAAAATACTAGTATGAGTGGGCTACGGGACTTCTTTGTGTGAGGGAACATGCATTACACTATTGAGTTTAGGCTAGTTCAGCGATTGTTACTTATTGGTGGTTACCTTGCTTGTCATAGTTGTATTGTCACATGTATTGATCTGCATTGGTTTATTTGATGACTATCTGATATGCAATAATGAGTTGGTTTGAGTGTCTAAGGTTGATTTTTGAGATAATGTATGCCAGTTGACTAAGGTCTGTGTGTTTTTATACTGCTTATGTAGATTGAGTCTATCGCTTGAGGACAAGCAACAATTTTAAGTTAAGGGTGTGGGTGTGCTATTGAAATACAACACTTGTGATGCTTAAAACATGGAATTTTGTGTATTCTTAAAGCAATGTTAGTAGGTTTGAGTTTTTTAATATTGGTTTTGCAGGATTACAGGGTTTTGCTTTATTTTTGGCTAAGTGTGCAAAGGTTGCAGCTTTTGTAATTCTACGATACCTTTTATGGGCTGTGAAAGTTTTCACGGGCCGTACAGTTAGTTTCGTTGCAAATTCCATTAATGAAGAGATTTGCTGAAGATGAATCTACGAACATGCAGACAAGCCGTATAATACTCTACGAGTGGTAGATGATTGTCATACCCTCAGAATCAGAAAGTGTGGAATTGCTGAAAATTTATCAGACGAATCCTTCCACGGGCGATAAAACATTACACAACCCATAGATTGGCATCGTAAAAGTCACCCCTATATTTGCAAAAGGAATCTATGAAGCCCCGACTATGGGCCATAGAATTGCATATCGGTTGTAGAAGTTATTCGTAGAGCCTGCCGACCCAGTCATCCTATTTTGATTTGGTTTTGTATTTTAAATACCATAAATAGATTATTAGATTTTTTTCCACAAAGAACATCAGAGAGGCGGTAAGAAAGAGTGAAAAACATTGGGAGACACTTGTGAAACAATATTTTGTGATCTTAATTCATACTTGTGATTTCCATTGAAGAGCTTGGATTTCTTGTTCTTAATTTCATTCGTGTAAGTGACTAATTATGCTATTCAATATGATGATTTTTTCATCTACACTGATCATGAGTAGCTAAATTCACAACTTGGGTTATGGGAACCATGAAGAACTAACAAATTAAAATTTGATAATTCATGGTTCATGGAAAGTGTTTAAGCATGTATTGATTATTTCTCTTCGTTTTAATTTCTTTTTAATGTTGGCCATTGTTAGAACTCACCTAGTGTTACTGAGTGGATCAAGGTAGTAATAAATAGGAAAAGAGAATAATTAATAGTATTCGATTGATATTTTCTCGTCTAGTCAACCAAGCTGGATCAAGGGGAGGTTATACTGGGACAATAGGTAAGGGTTAGTAATGTCACACTTCGTAGATTGATCATATTTCGTAGTGAAATTTACCTCTCACCTAGATCAAAGGGTTTGGTAAACTTAACTTATCTTCTGCATCTACACACTAGAAAATATTATGGTTATCCGATAATACTGAGTTAGGAAATCATGGGGAGCACAATACCCTAGTTACTTCTTCTAATGATTTCACAACACTAGCACTAGTTTAGGTTTATTTAATTGCAATTACAAACCCCCTCTTTTGGGACATAAGTAGATTTATCACCCAACATTGCTTCAAATTCTTCTAGAGTCTACCATATTCCCCTGGGTTCGACTCTAACCTTGGCTATGTTATATTACTTGACAACAACTACTCTAACCTTCAAAAAGGAGGTATAGCTTGGGCAATATCACTCCCCCTCAATAGGGAGGGTCTGAATAAAAGTAGTAGCCAACAACTCTTTCAGCCTCTAAAAACTGGCCTCACATTCATCCGACCACATAAATGGCACACCCTGGTGAGTCAACTAGGTTAATGAAGTGACAATGTTAGAGAAGCCCTTAACAAACCGTCTATGTACCCTTCCAAATTTACAAAGCTCTGAATCTCTGTTATTGAAGTAGGCCTAGGCTAGCAAGGAATTTCCCCGACCTTAGCCGAATCCACTCTAATACCCTCACTGAATACCATGTCACCCAAGAAAGTCACAGACTTAATATGAAGCTCACACTTAGAAAATTTAGCGTACAATATGTGATCCCAGAGTATTTGTAACATAATACACAAGTGTTAGGCATGCTTCTATCAACTCAGCAAATACATCAAAATATCATCAATAAAAACCAATACAAAGGAGTCCAAATGCCGCTGAAATACCTGAGTCATCAAGTCTATAAACATTGCAAGGGATTTAGTCAGCCCAAAAGGCATGACTAGTATCTCATAATGCCTATAACGGGTCCAAAAGGCAGTCTTTTGAATATCCTCCACCCGTATCCTCAGCTAGTGATACCCCGATCCCACGTCAATCATAGAAAACATGGATACCTCCTGCAATTGATCAAATAAATCATCAATACGCAGCAGAGAATAATTGTTCTTCACCGTAACCTTATTCAACTATCAATAACCAATACACATATGAAGAGTCTCATCTTTCTTTGTTATAAACAAGACAGGAGCTCTCTAAGAAGAAACACTCAGTTGTATGAACTCCATCTATAGCAAACTCTGAAGTTGTGTGCTGAGATGCTTAAGCGTCATAGGAGTAATCAAATATGGAGGAATAGATATGGGCTTAGTACCTAACTTAACCACTATTGTAAATTCAACCTCCCGCTCAGGCGGCAACCCAGGTAAATCTGCTAGAAACACATCACGGAACTCATATACAAGCAATATGAACTCCACAGTAGGAGTCTCAACTTTCACAATATGCACATTGGCTAAATAAGTTGAACACCTTTTAGATATCAATATTTGAGCCTTAATATATGATATAATACCCGTTAGTACTGAACTCACAGACCCCTGCAAAACCATTGGACACATCTCTGATATCACCAAGGTGACAAAATTGGCAAAATAATCTAATACAGCATGATGTGAGGCCAAACAATCCACACAAAAAATAAGGTCAAAGTCCAACATATCAAGTAATATCAAATCAACCTAGTTATCAAAGACCTTAAGATTAACTGTCGAGCCCCATTTTTCCACACGGAAAAGGGAACCTGGACGACGTCGTGGCAAACGACTCTTTTGGGATTTTTGGATTGAATTGAAGAGTCACCACCTAATGATTTGAGGTGCATTAGGACACCGTTCTAGGCCTAAAACTAAACCTAAGGGTCAAACCAAACCAGAGTCTAGGTAAGGGTTCAGGTTACCTCAAGGGGAAGGTGTTAGGCACCCCTCGAGGTCCACAAATGTGGGTCCTGACCATGTCTCTATCCTATGTGGAGGGGTCTCAAATAAAGGTCTCTTATTTTATTATCCTAAAAATATTCTAACTGATAAAGAAGGTTTTAGGAGAAAATTTTATTTAAGGAAAGGTGAATTAAAAATATTTTCCTAAGAAAGTTTGCCTAAGTGAAAAGGAAATAAAGCGAATAAAAAAAAAGACGAATTAATTGTTAAACTACCCCAAATAATTTAAAAGAAAAGAAAGAGAAAAAGGAATTTAGACTAAGCGAGATTATCACTCGGATCAGATACTCGGCTTTATTTTTCGGAAGACAAATCAAGTTTGTCATATTTAGCTCGCATGGCTTGTTTAAGCCGAGGGACTAACATCAAAGTTTCGTTCCCATTTTTAAGCTCGAGTTAAACTCATCATGTCCGAGGGTCCTATCTACCCCTACCCCTCCTAATTTAGATTATTTTATTTTTAACTTAATTGCGTACTAAAAATACTAGCTTTTCCTAAAGTGCCTAACGTCCCTTCCTATAGTCCAAGAGACATTGAGCTTCTATATTGGAGGTTCTAGACTTAAATAAAATTTAAATTTCCGAGTTTGGACACGCGTAAAACAAAACACAAAGAATGACATTTAGCAAATAAAAAGTCTCAAGTAAGCCTCTAAGATGCAATTAACTTGCTACAAGAATAAAACTTTGTTAAATTTTACTAGCACTTCTCAAAAAAGAAAATTTTATAAGATTAGAAAAGGGTTTTCATGGCATGAAGAATCTCGGTTTTAGATTTGTACTATACTAAAATATTTTTTAAATAAGTTTAAAAAAATAATTATTATTATTCATTTATGACTTGAAAAAAAAGGAAAGGTGCTTTAAAACTTGTACCTAGAAGAAATTCAATTAAATATTAAACAATTTTACTATCATGAA
>JBCEWC010020356.1:0-10971 GCA_038996855.1 Solanum aculeatissimum
AGATTAAAAGTCGCACATTTATTTTAATTCTATTTTTATTATTTTAAAAAAGTAATACTTAATTTGGAATACACGTGCAACGCACGTGTTCGAGAACTAGTTATAAAAAAGTGAAAGAAAAATGGTCACTATTGTTGTTTATGCATTACTTTTTTTATAAGGAAATATTTTATTGGAAAAAGTTAATGGCCACTAATGTTGCTTATGAACCATCATGTTGGAGGTCTACGTGGTTTGGGCTTGAGACTTCCATGTTGGAGGTCTCAATTTCGAAACCCCTTGCCAGTGAAAGCAAAGGGTTTGCTTTCTGGGTCGAGCTCGTCCCACCGGGCTTACCTAGTGCGGGTTACCTCTCCTGTGTGGTTTGCGAGCTATTGCATAGGAGCAGGGTTTTACCCTGTGCGCACCAAAAGGGTAGTGGCTGCGGGCTCCCCTTGTCATAAAAAAAATGTTGCTTGTGCTTAATATTAAGGATTTTCCCCCTGAAATGTTTTAAAAGATAGCACAGTGTCCAAGTTCTCTCCCTGCAAATGCATCAAATATGAAGTCTTCAAAGAAAGTATTTAATGATTGTAAATCCATGTTAATTATTTTATGCAAACTAGCTCTTTCTGTATGTGACAGTTCATTAAGCATATGTTTTGCATATGTGGATTACTTGACGAATATAGAGTGAAGTAGCTTATTTTTATGCAGAAGGCTTTATGAGTAAAAGTTAGTACCACCCACCTTGATTCCTGATATGGTTATGAGATTCCACTGATACAGAGCTGATTCCAAATGACTCAATGAAATGTCGTGCTGGTATGCACCCAAAATTGGAATTGGACATTTTTTTTAATAAGATTACGAAGATGATAACAACATCAACTATATCTAAATCCCAAGCTAATTAGATTTTTATGTAAGAATTTCAGTATAAACTAAGTCAAGTACTAAGATAGCTTTGGATATACATGCAAGACCAATTGGAATTGACTTGTGAATCAGCAATCGATGTGCTCGGTGCTTAAACCACTGTGATACGGATGCTTGATGGAAACCTCGTACATCTTGAATAAGCAATTCAATGGAAATGGAATCTATATAAGTCAACACAATTTAGGAGGAATCAAGGAAAAATGGTGACTCAAATTTGGTATTTCTATGGGAGAGTTTGAATAAAGAATAAAAAGAAGTGGGTTAAAACATAGATCTGTAGCTTTAGCTCTTTTACTGATGTCAAGCAGTTTGATGTATGTAACACTTCATATCATTATCAAAACTGTATGTAGCACTTGTTATAAATAGTTTAGTGTTTGCAATCTGATTCCTTTATGCTTCTTTTGCTTACAGTAGCTTTATCTGAGCAGTCCCCCTCTTTATTTACTATGTTGATGAAGTAAATGTTTTATGAAGCATTCCTGATGTTGTGTTTTTTATCTCTTTTTTCTTTTTGGGGGTCATTTTCAGAAAATATTCCACAATATTCTCAATCGTAAGATACCTTGGCCACTGGTTTCTGAGGAAATGAGCGGTGAAGCACGAGATCTGATTGACCAGTAAGAGAATCATTCTGGTTGTTATTTCAAGTTTCTTTATCTTATTAAGTTTCAGTTGGCAAGTTCTTTTTCCAAGAACCTTCAGCTTTTAGCCAGCTCTCATTTAACTTCTGGGATAAGGAAATGTTGATGGAGGCTCTATGCTATTAGGCATGCATGAGTTATGACTTATGAGGAAGTAGTTTTGGTGAATTTGAGAGAGGCAGTGGATCACTATAATGCAGTTGGCTTTTAACCCAAAAGCATTGTCAGTTATAATGAAAAGCGTTTCTTTAAATACTCTAAAATCGGTGATCAATAATGACCCTCTATTAGATGACAATAGCTTTTAGTTAATATTTTTTCCGTTCAGGAATTCTTCTGTATCTTCAAACAGTACACGTTACGTCCATTGATCCCTGAAGAAAAACAAATCCTTCCCGATGGAACAGAAAAAGAATCTTGCTATGAAAAGGATAATATTGATAATAATAAATTTGGAATAGATCTCTTCTGCCAAAAATGTTAGCAGGGTTGGTTTTGAACTATTATTAATTGTTGCTGAATTGATTCTGGAATTTCAGATGTTGCTACAAAGATTATTATCATCAGGCTTTAGTAATAATAAACACAATTTTCTTCTCTTTGTAACTTATCTATTGTAGAACATGTTTGTTTCCGTCCCTCAACTTTTGAAAGCTGCTGTCGTGATAAATTTCAGATTACTGACAGAAGATCCTAATATGAGACTTGGAGCCCGAGGAGCATCAGAGGTGATGTTCTGTTCCACAACATACTTTGATATTGAGCCTTGTTACTTCTGTTCATTGAGATCTTGAGAATAAATTGTAGAATGACTATGATCCTCATGCAGGTGAAGCAGCATCCATTTTTTAGAGATATTAACTGGGACACACTTGCTAGACAGAAGGTTGGCTGCTATATAATTAATTCATAGAAATGATTCATTTTCATATAACTGTGGCTGTACCAACAGATGATTCCTAGTGCCGAGCCATGAAAACATAGCCGATCCCTCCTAGCTTGGAATTGAGGCGTAGTTGTATTGTTATATTAACAGATGGGTCAATCTTGTTTTTTCTACTGATTGGTGTTGCACAATGTTTGTACTTTTTCTCAGGCTGCATTCGTGCCTGCGTCTGAAGGCGCACTGGATACTAGTTACTTCACTAGTCGCTTCTCTTGGAATCCTTCAGATGAACATGTATATGCAGCCAGTGAATATGAGGGTTCTAGTGATGATGGCAGTGTTAGTGATAGTAGCAGCTGTCTAGATAATCGCCAGGATGAACTGGTATGTTGGTTATACCCACAAAATGAATTAAATTTAAACAAAATAAAGGACTGGCGTGTTAACTCTTAACATGTTGCAAGTCAATTTATTCGGTGGATCTCCTCGATTTCTTACTAAATAGGTTTAATTTCGATAAAATAATTTGCAGGGTGATGAATGTGCTGGTGTTGGAGAATTTCAGTCAGGCTCTTCTGTCAACTATCCTTTCAATAACTTCTCTTTTAAGGTAATTTTTTGTTTCACAACTTCCTAGTCATGATTGTTCTACTTTTTGATGGCTGGATGTTATTTGGATGACAAAACCGGATCAGTTAAAACTGGAAGATCTTAAGGCTTGAGTGAATACATGAAAATTGTCAGGTTATGGCTGGCTTTTTCGTTTCATTCGATTCAGATATTTCTTTGAATCTTAAATAATACAATTGGAACTGCAGCTGTTTATGCATTCTTAAATCAATTATGTACATTCTTAAATCACTTTTCTAAGTTAGTTTGCACTAATGAAGAGCTCAGGACATTTTTGCATCCTCTTAACTTTTCTCTCATTTGTTCTAACATGATATATATTTCCTGCTTTGATTGACCAAACTTTGCTCTTTATTTGGTACTCAAAAAAGTTGATGGAACTAGATTTTTGCAAGCTAGTCGTCTCATGAGTTAATCCTCACAATGCTACCCCTAATTTTCTTCACTTCTTTCAACAGAATCTCTCCCAGCTTGCATCGATAAACTATGATTTGCTTACAAAAGGTTGGAAAGATGATCAGCCGTCAAATCCTAATGTATAGTTCCAGTAAATCGTACCTGTGAGAGTATCCAACTTCTGTTTCTTGGCTGGTAGAAACAAACTAAACGCCCGCCAATGTCTTTATACCTTGTAAATGTATGTATCCAACCTAGTCTAATGCATTTCTAGAAATACTTATATTCTCTCCACGGCTTCAAGTTTCCCTTTTTTGTTTCCTTGCAGATATAGAAGCAGCTTAAAGATCGTGACTACTGGGGATGTGATGTTTTTTCATGATACAACCAAATCCCATGCTGTGAGGTTGTGCTTTGAATTGTTGTTTTTTTTAGTGTAACAACCTTGTGTTCTCTTTTTGTTTGCCTTGTGGTTTTTGCCTTCAGGCTTTTGCTTGTTTTGTACGTGTCCCTCCACAGCAATGAGAACACATCTCCTGTTTTAAAAGGGATTGGACTTGTTGCCTCAAATTTTGGTGTTTACATTACAACTCTTTCCCATTCCCTTCAAAGTGAAATGGTATTTGCAGCCATCACCTTCTTCTGTTTCCTATCCTCTTGTGGAAGTATCTGCTATCCTCTCGTTGATAGAATGACTATTTTGCATTTCACAGTGGAAAAGACGAGATATAAAACGAAAAAGACGTCTTCTAACACAACTAAGATCTATCAGCAGTATTTGATCTTGCCACCAAGAAACCATAATGTGTGCCTTGTTGAGGATTCCCTGTTTCTCAGATGATCTGAATCTATATTTCTTTTAGGTATCGGCAGCAAAATCTTTAGATTATTGTTGTACTAGAAATGTAGATTTGAGATGATAAAACATGGACCACTAGCACATTCACCTATATGATGAAATTATAGCCCAATAGTTGGTGATAGTTCAGGTAATGTATACTTTATACTATGCATACCTGTTATGAATACACATAACACATGTACGTACTTGAAAGATGAAAAGCTGGCTTCAGCATATCAAGAATCACATGCACGCATGCCTCACATAGTCAGAACTGTCGTTGTCAGTTACAACAGAAAAAGGCAAAAGTAAAAGCTGAAGCAGTAATAATTACAAAAAGCATTATACATCCAACAAGAACAAATGATACTGATAGTGGCTTTGGCCCCCCATACAACGGAAAATGAAGGAAAAGGGGCCATGATTGGTTAATTCAACTGAAAGAAGATGAGACACCCCTCCCCCAACAAACAACAAGTTCAATATGCTTAAAAATTTGACCAGTATATTGGTGATGAATCTTAGTTTACTGCACATCTTGAGGGGGACTGATAATGACTACTTCACTCTGTTGCATTGACAAGATCAGAGTGTTCTTGTTTGTCATGTGAGATTGGACGTTGAAGCTCTTCAATTTGTTTAGAGATCTCGGACATTGAAGGCCGGTTATCAGGATATTGAACTGTACAATCTATTGCTAGTTGCAAGAGTTGGACCATCTCTTCTTCAGCAGTCTGGTACCTGAGGAGCTCAATATCAAAAACTTCAGAAGGCCATTCTTCGCGAACGACAGATTGAACCCATCTTGGCAAGTCAACACCTTCTTCATTCAAGAGGGCATGACTAGGTGCTTTTCCAGTAAGAAGCTCCAAGAGCAATACTCCAAAGCTATACACATCGGCCTTTTGGGAAACCTTGCGAGGATCAGTTACCTCTGGAGCACGATATCCTACAACTCGAGTTGGGGTAGATGGAGGACCAACCAAGTTGGCCAATCCAAAATCTGAGACGCGTGCTTCGTATGATTTGGTCAGAAGAACATTGGATGATTTGATATTCCCATGAGAAACATCAGGACCTTGAGAGTGTAGGTACTCGATGCCACGTGCAATTCCAAGGGCAATACTGGACCTGATTTCCCAATTCAATGGTGTTCTGCCAGCCCCCTTGCTTCCTGGTAAATTTAAGAAACTGTAGTGAATAGAAAGTAGAGTTGCAACCTACAGCTAATCACCAGTTGAACAATTAGTTTCAAGTATACCAAAGGCAAAACATGTACATGTTCATGCAAGATTCACATGCCAGAAAACTAATCACCAGTAGAACAATTAGTTTCAGAGATTCAAAATTCAAGTCCTACACAAATGCTATAGATTGGAAAAAGAACATATAATGATTCACCATAAGTGCTTGTACAGTTTTTCCCTGTATATGGACAGGGTACCTACAAAACAACAAAAGGGCCCTTGACTATAATCAAAACACTAATTCAAATGGAGTGCTACTTATTGCTCTTAATTACAAACAACTTTAGATTTAACATACTTCCTTATATTAGAAGCATGCTTTACATAATGAAGACTAAGGTAATGATAAGGAATAAATGGTTAATTCTAGGATCAAATTTTCATTGGGTTGGGGGACCCAATACAGACATTGCAGGTTACACTGTGAGCAATAGCCAACAAGTCAAACTTACTACTCGTTATACTAAAGAAAGAAAGATAAGATTGCGCTGAGGTAAGTAGCATAGCTTCAACAAAATGTCAAAATCTAGAACAAAATAGTGTATTTACTGAAAAAGGAAAAAGCAAGTAAAACACCAGATACTGATAGCTACAAATATTAACGAGTGAATGTTGAATCCTTCAAAAGTAGTGATTTTTTTAGGATCCATGCAGCTGAGTGAACATTGGATCTTCCAAAGGTAGTGCATTTTTGGAGGATCCATCCGCTGAGGCATGTCGGATCGGACGCAGATGCAGGGAATATTTTTAAAGAGATCGAGCAACATAGATTGATGTAAAATAGTGTAACTATAACTTACCATGAAGAAGTGCAGACAAGCTCCCCATTGGCATATAGTCAAAGACAAGAAGTTTTTCCTCCCTGTTGAAATAATAAGCTCTGAGAGGCACCAAATTCTCATGATTCATTGCACCAACTGTTTCAATTTTCTCCTTGCACTCCCTTTCAGATATTGCCACATCTTTCAATCTCTTAACAGCAACAATTGTACCTATCTCCAAAACTGCCTTATAAGCTGTTCCAAATGTCCCCTTTCCAAGAACCTCTGCAGATGCTCTCAACAAATCCTCTAAATCAAATGCTTTATAATAATCTCCAAAAACCACAAGCTTCTTTTTAGCCCCATTTTCACCCCAATTCTCATCACCACTACTCAATACTGAAGCAGCTGCAACTGAATCCCCATTGCTTACACCTCCATTTTCGGGTTTCTCGATTTGTTTCTCCCCAGAAACTTCTGTTTCTGGTTTCTTAATTGTCTCAACATCAAGAGCCCTCGGTTTATCACTGGTTTTCATCCTACCCAACACAAACAAAATCGACAAAAGAATGAGAAATCCGGCGAGAGATCCAATGACAATACCGGAAATAGCTCCACCAGATAGCTTCTTCTTCTTGTTATTTGAATTCCCAATTTCAATTCCAGCAGTAGCTATAGCAGGCTGAGTCTTATTTCCTGGGCAAATATTAATAGGCTTTCCACAGAGTGAATTCCCAATAAAGGAACTCACAGGCATTACCTCCAAACTTTTCGGAATAGACCCATTTAATCCATTGAAAGACACATTGAACTGTTCAAGATTGGGGAAAAATTTTAGCTCAGGTATAAACCCAGAAAACTGGTTTTTCTCAAGCAGAAGTGTTCTCAACCGGGTCAAACTGTTAAACCCAGATGGGATTTCTCCAGAAAAATTGTTATCAGCTAGATTTAACCGGACTAAAGAGTGAAGCTCGGAGAGGGAAGAAGGAACAGGGCCGGAAAAAAAGTTACCCTGGATATAAATGTTACGGAGCTCAACACATTTCGAGAGATCAGAAGGAAAAGGACCCGAAAGACGGTTGAGACGAAGACTAAGCGTACGAAGACGAGTGAGGTTAGAAATTGTGTTCACCGGAAGGGTGCCGGAGAGAGCAGACGCCGGTAGCCGGAGAACAGTAACACTGTTGTTTTCACATTGTACACCAGCCCAGTTGCATGGGGAGGTACTGGCGGTGTTCCAGAGCAATGTTCGGCCACCCACGGAAGCGCGAAAAGCTAGAAGTGCAGCACGGTCGGAGCTAAGATCCGACGAAGCAGTCACAAACATGAAAGCATGAATTATGAAGAAGATTAACAACACCATTGTCAAACTTGACTGTGTAACTGAAAATGAACTAGCCAAAACTAAAATGGCGCTATTTGGTTTTGCTAAATATTGTGCAAGAACCAAAAAATGCTAGAAATTCATAGCAGAGAGAAATGCAGTAGCAGTAGTACAAGAAAAAGAGAGTGGAGAAGAGAATGATGTCTTGTAGGAGTGATGAAAAATGTATACTAGTTCTAGGGGAATGTTTGGTAACAATTTTTAAATTGGACAATTTACACCCAGAGACATTATTCTTAAAATATTTATAAAAAAAAATAGTTTTCATTATATATATATATATATATATAGTTGGTGTATATTTGTTTATCATAATGTATATTTAGTGTATAATTCATATATAAGTAATACATATTGTATAGTAGTGTATATTTTCTATAATTTTTGACAAACTATATTATATAGTCATATATAGTTTCGCTGATTTTAAGCTATTTTTTTATGTAAATAAAACATGAGTTACTTTTTTGTAAACTTTTTACTTTTTTGTATATATATATAATTTTCCCTTATAAAATTGTTCGATTCGTCAAATTTTATAAAATTATGAAAAAAATAAGGGCGAACCTAGCATTCGAATTATGAACTAGATAGAATTCAATAACTTTGACTCAAACTTTATATTGTATGTAAAAATAATCGATCCAAATTCTAGTAAAGTAAAAATATATCGTGATTCAGAACTCATAATTTAAAAATACTTCCTTCGACCTCTCTATCTCTATAAGACAACAATAAGATATGTGCACATTTTATCCTCTTCAGATCTTATTTATGGGACTTCATTGAGTATGTATTGTTTTGTCCCTTGGGCCTTCGCCTCAGCGCCCCAGCTCCTGTACCACTACAACACACCTCTTCCTCTGGTAATATTTATCTAGATTATATATAAATAATTTTTATATTAAATTCCAAAAAAATATATATATATTTTGTGTGCAGCAAACACACCCTACAAGAAAAGAAAAAAACCTTAGGTGTTAAATCAGGGTGTAATTATGTCAACTGCCAGTTGATGGATGACATGATTGAAAGGTGTCAAGTCTAACACTTTTCCTTAGATTTTCTTTCTCTTTTGGTAATACTTTTTCTTCTTTTTTAGTAGAATAATTTCATTTTATATGTTTTTTAAGTTTAGTTGTACACAATATTTAAGATTGTATAACAAAAAATATATGGCTCATAATTCAAATAAAATGTGTATATGACATATAGTAATATGGATTATGAAATATATACTAATTAAAGGAGTATTTTATTAAGAGACATATGGGAATTCTCTCAAGCTATACAAAAATACCTATTATGCATGCCTCAATTCCAAACACATGTAGGATTAATTATATAAATCTTCATTAATCATGTTTAATTTCTTTATTAAACTTAATTCATGTTATCATCACACCAAATTAAAAAATATTAAATTATATATATAATAATAAAAGTTTTTTATATTTTAGTGGTTTGTAAGTCTATAATAAAACCAAAACAACCATTAAAAAATAGGTTCAAAACCAATGACTAGCAATACTAAGATCTATTTCCAATTATTAGATACTTCCTTCGTTCCATTTTATGTGTCCCTCTTTGATTTGATACGATATTTTAAAAAAGGTAAGATGGATTGGGGGGGGGGGGGGGAGGTTTTAAAAACTTGTGGTCTAAAATCCTTCTTAGATATTTGTGTAACTAAAAATTATTTCATTAAAGGGGAAAAAAAGAATTTTAAAGTTAAATTGTTTCTAGAGTAAGATAACTTTTTTCTGGACGTACGAAAAAGAAAAAGAATGACACATAAAGTGGGACTATCATTCACATGGAACTTTTTCTTTCAATAAATTTACATTAATTTCAATAAGTTGTAAGTCGTTGGAGATAATTTCTTATAGATTTTAAATCTATATCTTTTTAATATCTTCACTTGTAATAACTTCACACCTACAAACTGGTTGCATTTATAGATCGATATAGGAGATGCTCAAAACTATCTCAAATAATATTTTCTCGTTATTTTATTCTTAATACATATTATTTTTATTATCTAATATTATATGATCACACATCCATTTTAACATTTGCATTTTTATATGATTTTAAAAATATTAGAAGATATTAAAACCCTTTTATCATTATAGGATATGTTTGTTTGATATAAAGGAAAAGAGTGGGAGCCAATTCTGCATGTTTTGTCCTTTAAAGGACCCAACAAATCCAAAATGATCTTCATAACTCCTGCATTTTTTTTAATTATCAGTCACTTTTTAAAAAAAATTTGAAAATTCAGTGACAAATAAATAACGTGAATAGAAAATCTATCTTGGGAAGAATGTTTTATTCCATACATATCATGATTGCTTTTTAACATTTTAATTTATTTACGTGATACTTTCTCCGTTTTAATTAGAATGATTTGATTTGATACATAATTTGAAAAAATGAAAAAGACCTTTTAATCTTATGATTCTAAATTAAAGTTATGTTAAATGTATCAAAATATCCTTTAATTTTATGATCGTGAAAAATTGAAATTAAACTTTTGCCTAAAAATGAAATGAATCATTCGTTTTGAGAGGAAGCAGTGAAGATGACGACGACAAGGTAGTGAAGAAGGTGATGACGAGAGTAGCAGTGAAGAAGAAAAATGAAGAGGAAACCCTTTTTTTCACGCGGTAATCTTGATCGTATTGAAGATGAAGATGAAAAGTAAAGTGAAAAGTTGTGTTTTTAAATTTTTTTTAAAAAAGTTATAGAAGTTTTTTTCTTTAAAAAAGTAGTTTTTGAAGTTTTTAAATATTCATTTCACCCCTAATTAACTTAATCTTACTTAATTTCTAATTAGTAATAACTTTGACCAAGGTCAAATTATCACCTTTTTTATTAATTGATAAATATTTAATGATATTATCAATATTTTACTCATGTTGAATTATTATTTATTTGATAAAAAATTCATAAAAATATACTTTTTTTATATATAAAAATTCATTTATTTTAAGATAAATTTTAAAATATTATAGCGTCTTTTTATATTTTGGAGTATAATTTTTCTTCTGAATTTCCAATCATATATACATCAAATATATTATTTTTTTTCAATGGACTAATCCATGTACGCAATACTATATTTTAGAAGGTAAAATTACACTGAAAGATACTAATTTTAAAAATTATAAAAAAAATAATTCTCGTTGTATAGACATGTATAGTCAGTGTATATTTGTGTATCATAATGTATATTTTGTGTATAACCCATGTATAAGT
>JBCEWC010020357.1:0-10971 GCA_038996855.1 Solanum aculeatissimum
TAGTCTCTTGTTATGGCTCTTTGAGCATTATGGGTGCTTGCACCACTTTGTTATGTTATGAAGGCTTGATATGATAATCTATGTAGATAAGACACTCTTATTGCGTTGATATGGAAATGATTATGGAAATTCTTGTTGGCTTCTAGCCTAAGTATGGACATGGATTTGATCATGTTTTGGTTTGGCTAATGATGCATGGTTTTGGAAAGAATGTCAACTCTCCATTTTGAAAATCTTACATGGATATATATATGCATTCCTATGGGATGAGGCTTAGTACCGAGAGATTGGAGTCCGGATGGACTAGCTCCAAGGATCCATACTCTTTTCCGTCAAACCATGTGCCAATATGGGATATCTCCCTAGATAGGGATTGACTTGTTATGTATCTCCTTGTTGAAGGGTTGACTAGGGATCTACCTGGCAAGTAGTCCGGATCAAAGTAGTAGCTCACTCGGGTCTCCTCCGGTGTCGTTTGAGGCAACATCCCCGCTTTGATATGATTTTAGGTTGCATTTCATGCATCATGGCATGGCATATTGTTATAATATATTCCCTTTGGCTATGTGTATTCCATTCGTATCGCTTGTCCCCTTGTCATCTTGTTTGATCATACTATATTGTCATATGCATTGCATACCCGCATACTTAGTACATATATTTGTGCTAACCCATACTTTCATCTACATGTTCTAACCATGTAGGGACTGGTGATGACTTCTATCTTCCGACGGACGATAAGTGACATCCTTGGAGTTATTATCTTGTGGTGAGCCCTTTTGTTCAAGGGCAATGCCTACCTTCTATTTTCCTTGTATTTATTTACTTACTTGTTCCATGTATTGATGGAGAGCCCCAAACTATGTCGAAGCCCCGCTCTTTCTTATGTAAAGGCCATGTCGGACACACTAAACTCTTGCACGTTGTATTATGCTTTATTGGGATATTATGATTATTGGGAATTGTTATGGAAATGATGTTTGATTATGCTTATGGGATTGTGAATGTTGGGAATGTTCTTATGTAGAAAGTCCCTTAACCCGGTATGCCCCCATAGCTTGAGTCCTACTTACCCGCCCCTTAGAAATATTTGCTATGTGCTATGTGATTCATGCTCATCCCATTCCCGGTAACATCCCTATAGCTTGAGTCCAAAGCCCTATTTTCTCTAGAATTATGTGTTATGTGTTTACTTTTTTGCGCTTCTGAACCGATGATGTGAGTGATGATGCTATGATGGCTTGATCGAGGACTTTTGGGCTCTCCTTCGCCATGTCACATCTAGGCCCCACTTCCAGGTCGTGACAATTTATCGGGTTTTAATGTTGAGATACATGATTTACACATATATGTATATGGATATCTTGCATATTTAATCTCTTTGAACATGATTAATTTCCATTATTATCTATTGCTTGGTGATCCACTGTTGATGAAAAGCCGAAGGGAAATAGTTTCGACTAGAAAAAGAAAGAAAGGAGATGAAAGGGCAATGGGAAATGGTTTCTGCCTGGTTACAAGAGTCGATGACATTGCCGATCATGATCACAAATACATGGTCTATGTGTAGCTCCCATAGGTTCTGACTAAGGCAAACAACGATATCTAATTAGCGGATGTGTATTCTAGGATAGACATGCATCACGACTGTTTGACATTGCATTGCATGATATACATCTCATGACATTCACTTCAACTCATATTATATTTTTTTTATATTTTATATGTTGTATACTTATCTTATCCCTTATTGTGAGTAAGTGGTGGATCTACTTGTATACTTATGTATCGAGATATCATGCTAGATTATGAGTATATCTATAATATTATGATCTATATATTCTATTGTGCTGGGACTTTTCTGAGTGAAGGTTTGTAGTTCGACGGATTGTGGTTGGGATTTAAGGAGTTACTTATGTTCTTCATTGCTTTACTTTAGGTTAGTTCCATTTCACTGAGTACCCTGTTGTTTGGTACTCACCCCTTACTATATTTTTGTAGGCTGCGAGTTTGGTCCATCTTGCTAGATTTCTCTCTTTTGGATTTGAGCTTCTGAATTTCTTTTGAGGTAGCTGCTAATGTCTTCAACAGAACTTGGAGGATTCCATCCTATGTTTTGTTCTATTTGAGGACTAGACATTTTTGTCTTGTATTTCTTTTGAGTATTCTACATTTAGAGGCTTGTACATGTGACACCAGTTCTTAGGATAGTTGTATTGTGCTTTCTCCCGCTTATTTATATTATTGGACTATTATCTTTCGCTTTTGTTATTATTGATAAGTTGTTGGATTTTTGGCTGACTCGCCTTTGTGGGATAGGTGAGTGCCATCACACCTGGATTTTGGGTCATTACATGATTCCTTTTTATTGAACAAGATCCATTCTTTATTATTAATTTTTTCTAATCCCAAAGGTGATGCCTTTTTGGATTTGTTTTATACAATCGAGGTTTGATGAATTAAAGCTTTTTGTTTCCATGATTTCTAAATCAAAAGGTCCTTTACTATTCAATTTTATCACAGTTTGCAAAATTTTTCAACCACAGCAAATTCACGTGAAAATAAAAAATTAATACCTATCACACTTGTTTACACAATACAGAGGTTAGTTAATTCGAATATGCGTGCATGACTTTCACTTTCACGAATCATTAAAACAAAATTAATGAATCAATAATCCTCTTTTTCATTCGTTCATGCAGATTCTGAAAGTCATACATGCAATTTTACATACATTTTCATGTTATTTATAAAGATGTAAGCGTGGTTGTTGATGCCAATTGTTAGAAAATATTATATAACAGAAACATTCCCAAAAGCATATAGCTTACATGAATTATAGACAACAATCACAAATACGTATCACACACAACGTATGCAGAAAATTAATTAAAGGAATACCTCCTAAAGCGTGTGTAAATGTCTTGAAGCAAACGAGACTCTAGTTCCACGATCTTCTACAGTGATCCCAAATTAAAAGTTGAACTCTCTCAATACTTGGGTGGGCAAGTATTGTTTAGAATACTAATTCTTTTTATTTTTCTCTTTCTCAAGATTTTCTAGGTTAGGAGAACCCCTATTTATAGAGGATCTTTCCAAATCCAAAGGGAAGAAGGAAACCCACTTTCTTGAAATACAAGAAACTAATATGTGTCCTTCTTTTATTAGAAATAGGATTATGAGTCCTAGTTAAATATGGGCACTATAGAGATCAGAGAATTAGTTACCGAGGCCTCCTAATATGGAAATAATTCTAATTAATCTTACCATAATAAATTACAAATTATTCTATTTAAACTTCATAATTGCCCTCCTCTATTTATATTTAAAAATTTCCCATTAAACACTTATGTAATTTCCTATGTTAAGATTACAGATACTAATCAATAAATTAAATTACTAACGAATTTAATTTAATGATTAATTCGTTTTAGTGCAATACTTAACTTATTTCATGCGTCAGATTCATAAATCTACCGGCTGAGTTTGCACATGAAAACTTATAAGTTTTTCATAAAAAGGTGTATCATCAATCTCTATATTGAGACATTAACTAATTGTCACGACCCAAGTCTAGGGCATAGATGTGACACGGCGAATGAAAAACCTGAAGGTAACCAGAAGAAGCCTTTTAACATATCATTTGCACATCTTTGGTTGCGGAATCATAATTAAACAATCAAGCAAGTAACAAATAATTATAAGGGAAGCGGGACTTTGGACTCAAGCTACGGGGATGTTTAAGGAAAGAGGATTTGCATGAATCCTATAACAAATAAAGTCTAAGGGGCGGGTGAGTATGACTCATGCTATAGGGATGTTACCGAGACATGGGACTTCCATCATCTCATCAAAAAATATTATCACATAGAAGGTAGTAGGGACTAAGGGAAGTCTTCCATAACCACATAAACATAATAGGAGTCAAGACAAATACATACATTTTCATATCCAACGACACCTCTAATACGAATGGAATGGGAGCCAAGACAAAATATAAGTATCCAAAATATACAAGTCTTAATTAAAGACATTAAAGTAAAATGGATATTGTCCCCGAAGTAGAGGACTCACCAATAGCTATCTTCAAGGAATCCAGCTAGCCACATGAAGGAGGAGGATGAATAGGAGATTTGGTCCCTACATGATTAGATCGTGTAGGAAAATGAAATATGTGTTAGTACTTGGAATGTACTAAGTATGTGGGGTGAAATGCAACATTGAAATATAAACCACAATAAAATAATATGCATATTCACAGTGAACGGATATAAGCTCAATATGGCATGAATGATTAAAGCCTTAGTCGAAACATACATGGGGATATCTAAATAATAAATCATATCATAAATAGATGGAAAAGGACCATAACAGACAATTAAGACTAAGCGATCTACTACTTGGAATCCCGGTGTTCACTCTACACCGAATAAAGGAGTGGTTTACTTTGCCAAGGTAAACAAAACACTCACCTTACGGGAACCTCCCCTTTTTGGAAAAATGCCTCACAAATACCCTGCAGGAACAACCCCTTCTTTGGTTACCTTATGGGAACCTCCCCTTTTTTGAAAGTTGCCTCACAAATACCTTACGAGAACAACACCCTTTTTGGTTACCTTACGGGAACCTCCCCTTTTTGGAAAAGTGCCTCACAAATACCTTACGGGAACAACACCCTTTTTGGTTACCTTATGGGAACTTCCATTTTTTGGTAGATTACAAAATAAGAGTCTTACTGGAACATCACCCTTTACGAATAATAAAATGGAGAAGCCATACGGGAACCACACCCTTTTCGAATAATAAGTGGCAGGTACCTTATGGGAACTCCCCCTTTTCAGTTAGTAATATCATAAGCAATTCACAACCTATGGTGGTAACATAGTTATAGGACCTTGGTTATCTACCAAGGTCCACTCGGCGCTAGGTCACAATCCCAAGGAATATTCAAATCATACTTATAGCCATAATATGTGAAGCATCATAATGTCAGAGTAGCTCCTCAAAACCAAGTCTTCATAATATCAATGAAAGGGATTCACATTATTCTTAACATTTATAACATTTTTGTGAGCTCATAGCATGCTTAAATAGCCCTTCAGTATTCTCAATTCACATGCCTTACAATATCAACATAGAAGCTTGTTACATGACTTGATCAAAATATGGTGGGTATGGGTACATAGACCTAAAACGATGCATTTCAAGAGTATAAGACATGAGAAAAGTAAAAAATCAAGTTATTTGAAAGTCGTTCAAATCAACCCACCGATATTGTAGTAAAACCCTAATTTGGGTATCATAAAATCCACCTAATTTTCAAAATCTTTCATATTTTACATCATGCATAGTTTCAATAGATATAAATCAACTCATGAAATATGTCTTGAATAGTTGTTCATGCATAGTAAATCAATACTTGAAGAATCCAAACAAAAACTCATGTGTATAATGCATAATAAAGTTTACCCATAAGGTATTTAATCTTAAAATAATGAAACATAACAAGAGGAGAGGATTGGCTTCATGGGTGAAAGAATCCCCATGAATGAAACCCATATACCTCGATGACTTAGTGGAGAAAATTCTGATTTGAAGGTGGAAGACTTGAAACCCTAGCTTGCTTCTCTTGCTTGAGCTCTTAGAGGAGGCTTGGGAGAGTCTTAAGACTTAGTAAAATTTTAGAATGGAAAGGAATGAGTAATTTAGGGTTTTTTCATTCAGATAAGGGGTCATTTTGGGGGTAAAACGACGTAGTTTAGGCTTTAATTAATAAAACATTTCAAATTTGCCTCCTTAAAAATCTAGCCAGGCAAGACCACGAGACCCCATTCATGGGTTGTGGTCCATTCTATGGGCTATAGAAAGGGTTTTGTTTGATGCCACTTTTTAACTTTCAAAGACTATTCCCTGATCCACAAATCTACGACATGACCTACAACTTGTACAAGATTCTACGGGTTGTCTGATTAGTCGTAGATCAAATTCCTGAAGAACCCAAATTTAACCTAGTCTAACCCTCATTCTACAAACAACATTTACAACTCATGAAATAGTATACGACCCATAAAAACTCTCATAAAAAGTTAATTCTCAAAATTGAGCTACTGGAGTTGCTCACGAACTACTATACGGCTCGTATTTCGACCTACGACTCGTAAACCCCTTTGTAACAACTGGTACTTCAGAAAATTTCTAGGACTCTTCTCTTGGACTTTCATACTTCTCTTGAGTAGAGTCTTACAATATCTCCCCCTTGGGAATATTCATCCCTGAATGTGCTATGGAAAGCTCTAAAGAACGAAATACATGCACTATATGCCAAATGCACCACATATAACAATGCAACACATGCATCATTAAAATTTTTAAACCATGTCTTAAATTGTATTTGCAATGCCATCTCAAAATCACATAATCATGCATAAATAACATGAGAATGGCATGCAATAAAAGGAGACTCTAGAATAGGAGAGATTATAGTCCCTCAAGCTTGATTAGAATGGAAGAGATAGGGATATCGCTTTTTCATATAGGTTTTGGCTTCCCAAGTGGCACTTTCCACGTGTTTGTTCCTCCAAAGAACCTTGACGGATGCAATATCTTTGTTTCTTAACCTCTTCACTTGTCTATCTAATATTTTCACCGAAACTTCTTCATAAGTCAAGTTATCTTCCACCATACCCACAACATCCAAAGACATTATAGACCTTGTGACACCTACACACTTCCTTAACATGGATACATGGAAGACCGGATGAACCATACTCATCTCCATAGGCAACTCCAATTCATAGGTAACCTTACTAACCCTCCTCAAAATTCTATAAGGCCCTACAAACCTTGGGCTCAATTTTCCCTTCTTACCAAACTAGAAGACATTCTTCATGGGTGAGATCTTCAAATAAACCCAATCATCAACATTAAACTCAAGTTCTCTTTTTCTCACATCGAAGCAGGAATTTTGCCTACTTTGAGCCATTTTCAATCTCTCTCTAATCAACCTCACCTTCTCCAAAGCTTCCATAACAAAATACGAACCTAACAAAGCAACCTTCCCCACATTAAACCACCCAATTGGGGATCGACAATATCTACCATAAAGAGCCTCAAAGGGAGCCATTCTGATGCTAGATTGATGGCCATTGTTGTAAGATAACTCGGTAAGTGGAAGATGATCATCCCAACTACCCTTAAAATCCAAAACACAAGCCCTATACATATCCTCAAGAGATTGAATTGTTCTTTCAGCTTGACCATACATTTGAGGATAAAAGGCCATGGTAAGCTTGACTTTGGTACCAAGACCCTTTTGGAAGGATTTCAAACAATGGGAAGTAAATTGAGCACCACGATCTAAAATAATAGACAGTGGTACCACCATATAATCTAACCAACTCATGAATATATAGCTTGGCATAATCTTTGACACCCTAAGTTGTTTTAACCAGTAAAAAGTGAGCCGATTTTATCATTCTATCAACAATAACCCAAATAAAATCGAAGTGATTTCTAGTCTTTGGAAAACCAATCACAAAATTCATGTTGACCTCTTCCCACTTCCATGTGGGAATCTCTATGTCTTGGGCTAGGCCACCTGGCCTTTGAAGTTCGTCTTTGACTTATTGGTACTTGTGACAATCGACTACAAACTTGGCAATATCTCTTTGCATCCTATCCCATCAATACACTTGCCTCAATTCTCTATATATCTTTGTAGATCCGCGATGAATAGAGTAGGATGAGTCATGTGCCTCTTTCCAAATCAATCCCCTTAATCCATCAACATTAGGCATACACAGCCTACCTTAGTATATAAGGGCACCATCTCCCCTTTGGGACAAAACCTTCACCTTACCATCCTACACCAAAGCTTTCAATTCTAACAAAGTGGGATCAAGGTCTTGTTTGGACTTGACCTCTTCAATAAAAAAAGACTTAGAACCACCAACAACCACCACACCCCCAATTTCAACTTCATACAACCTAACACCCAACATAGCAAACCAATGAACTTCTTTAGCCAATTCCTTCTTTACATTATAATGTGAGCTATATTCCCCATAGGCATTCTATTTAGGGCATCAACTACAACATTAGCCTTGTCGAGATAGTAATACATACTCATATAATAATCCTTGAGGAGTTTCATCCACCTTCTTTGCCTTAAATTAAGATCCTTTTTTGTGAACACATCTTGGAGACTCTTGTTGTCCGTGAACACATCCATATGTCCCCATATAAATAATGACATCGCATTTTTAAAGCAAATAACACCTCCGCTAATTCAAGATCGTGGGTGGGATAATTTTGCTCATGCACCTTTATTTGCCTAGAAGCATAGGCAATGACTTTGCCACTTTGAATTAATACACACCCCAAACCAACCCTTGAAGTATCACAATAAACCACAAACCCTTCCAGTAGAGCCAAGATAGGAATGGAGGCAAGCTTGTCTTTCAAAGTTTGAAAACTCTTTTCGTATTCATCGGTCCAAACAAAATTTTGCCTTCTTTTGTGTCAACTTAGTCAAAGAGGATGCAATTGAAGAAAAAACATCCACAGACCTCCCACAGTATCACGCCAAGCCCAAGAAACACCTAATATCCGTTAGATTCAAGGGTCTTAGCTAATTTCATATCACTTTCATCTTCTTAGTGTCCACTTTGATTCATTCAACCGACACCACATACCCTATAAATGCAACTTCTTTCAACCAACATTCACATTTATTAAATTCGGTAAACAATCTCTCATCCCTCAAAGTTTGCAATACCAGCCTCAAATGATTCACATGCTCTCCCTCACTTTGGGAATATATCAGATGTCATCTATGAAGACCACTTCAAACATGTCAAGGTAGGGTTTAAAGACCCTATTCGTAAGATCCATAAATATCGTTGCTGCATTATTTAAGAAAAATGATATCAAAATAAATTCAAAGTGCCCATATCTAGTTCGAAAAGCTATTTTGAGAACATCACACTTCCTCACCCTCAATTGGTGGTATCCGAATTGGAGATCAATCTTAGAAAAATAAGTATCCCCTTGTAGTTGGTCAAATAGGTCATCTATCCTTGGAAAAGGATACTTGTTCTTAATGGATACCTAGATGAGTTGTCGATAGTCAATACACATTCTAAGGGTGTTGTCCTTCTTTCTTACAATCAACACCAATACACCCTAAGGTGATTTACTAGGCCTTATAAAACCCTTCTCCAATAAATCTTTCAATTGATCCTTCAGATCCTTTAACTTCATCGTGGTAATACGATAAGGGGGAATGAAAATACGTTGTGTATTGAGAAGGAGTTATATACCAAAATCTATTTCCCTCTTGGGAGGAACACCGGGAAGCTCATTGGGAAAGACACCAATGAACTCAATGACTACCGAGACTGACTCAATGGGAGGGGCTTTAGACTCAACATCTCTAACCCTTACAAAATGGTATATGCAACCCTTAGAAATCAATTTTTGGACCTTAAGACAAGAAATAAACCTACCCTTAACCACCAAATTATGACCTTTCCATTCAAACATGAGCTCAATAGGAAATTGGAACTTAAACTTATGAGTCCTACAATCAATGGAAGCATAGTATGCATATAACCAATCTATTCTAAGAATGATATTAAAATCTACCATGCAAAGTTCAACGAAATCACAAGGCAAGACTTTATGCAATTTATACACGGGACAACCCCTATAGACTCTTCTAGCAGAAATAGACTCACCAACGGGGCTAGATACCTCAAAGAGTTGACATAACATTTCAGAACACACATGAAGCTTATTATTAACAAAAGGAGTAATGAAATAAAGTGTGTCACACTGATTCAATAAAGCATACACATCATAATAAAAAACTTTTAACATTCCGGTAACAACATCGGGCACCTCATCCACTCCTTGTCTCCCTTGAAGAGCATAAAAGTGATTGTGATGTGGAGCACCACTTTGTTGGGCACCTTGTTCTCTTTGATCAACATGAGCACCTTTTTTTAGGATGACCATCTTTGCCTTTGTTTGGAAAATCCACAATCTTGTAGCCCACTTTGCCATACCCGAAGCAAGAACCCACATCTCTATAGCTTCTACAACCATAGTTCTTACCATGCCTCCCACATTTAGGAATAATTTGACTATCATTACCACCATGGGCCTTTGGGTGAGGCACCCTATCATTAGAAAATCTTTGATTTTGAGAATTTGAGGACCCTTGGCCTTGGAATTTATGGCCTTGTTGGAAACGAACACCTTTAGAACCTTCAAAGCCACCATCATACCGAGCTCTCTAAGACTCTCTACTCCTTCTTTTCCTAAGCTTCTCCCCTTCAAGTGTTTGACATAAGTCATGAGCCAAGACAAGTCCTATCACCTACAAGCATGGCGGTGCAACATTCTTCATTCAACAAATCGGATACCCCCAACACAAATTTTCTCATCTTTTCCCTAGAGTCGGTAACCAAGTGAGGAGAATATTTTGAAATCTTGTTTAACTTAAGGGAATACTCTCTCACTCCCATGGAGCCTTGTTTGATATTCATGAACTCCATCATCTTTGCCTCTCTCAACTCAATAGGGAAGAAACAACTGAGGAAGGCGACCTTGAGTTCCTCCTAATGGAATGGGATCATTGTCCTCCCTCTCTTCCTTCCATTAAGTAAACCAAATTAAGGCAAGGCCCTTAAGTTGGTAGGCCACCTGTTCCAAGTTATCTTTCGAACTCACCCCCATAATAGTAAGCACTTTATACAGCTTATAAATAAATTATTGGGGTTCCTCTTTCATTTTGGAGCCAAAAAACTCAAAAAGGTTCACCTTTGTAAAATCCCTAACAGTAACAACTCGAACATTTTCAAAATCTCCTTATGATTGGACTTATATGATGTACTAATGGTCATGGTTGAGTTTTGGTAGCCACAGGTTGCGTTTAGGTGGCCAACACCAAAATGGGCTAGTTGGTGG
>JBCEWC010020358.1:0-10970 GCA_038996855.1 Solanum aculeatissimum
CGTTACTGAGAAATACGTTTATATTAGTTTTGTAAAAAAATTTAAAAACGTATTATTTTAGTGAATTAGTTTAAATATTGGCTTATTTTGGTCAAAACGGTATTCAATTTATTCCAATGATGGTGTTTGCTCTGTTCAAAATAAGAAATCTGAAAAATAATTGCTAAAGTTTCAATGATTAACAACAAAATATTTTCTTTAGAAGTGTAAATAGTTGAAAAGTGTGTTATGGCAGCTACTAGAGGTGATGAAACTAGACTATGGGTTAAGTATTAACGGCTTGAAGTTATTGAGACAAAAAAAAAATTTGGGTTGTCAAAAGTTGAGAATCTTAATTTTTATGAAAGTTGTGTTTATGAAAAATAAAGCAAAAAATGTTTTTTCCATTGGCAAGTCTTGAGTTGGAACATGTTGATTTGTATAGTTCTTTGAGTGTTAAGTCCTTAGAAAGAAGTTGATATTTTTTACTTTTTACTAATGATTATACTTGAATGAGCTAGATTTATTTTTTGAAATTTAAATCTAAATCATTTTGACAATTTTAAGAAATTTAAATTATTTATTTAGAGGCAAAGTGAATGTAGACTCAAAACTCTTCGAATAGGTAGATGTGATAAGTTTACGTTAAAATGATTTTATTTCTTTTGTAAGGCTAGAAGAAGAGAGCATGAAATTTGATATTCTAAGATAATAAGTCTCACATCAACTAACGTTATAACAGTGACTATGCAGGCAACATTGATGATAGAAAGAACACTTTTCTTCTCTTTTGCTTAATTTTCTATTCTTTTTCTCCTTTACTTTGTTTTTCTTTTCAACAATAGCATTATTAACGATGAGATGTTATTATGCAATATTTGATTATAATAGTTATAAAGGAGTAACTTTTACAAAGAATGCATCGGTAGAATATTATTGCAAAAAAGTGTAAAAATAGAATATGAAAAATTAATTTTGAAGAAAATTAAGTTATTATAGTGAAATAATGTTATAACAAATTATAATTACTATTGTAATGAGGTTTGATAGTATAATATTTTTGTAACAATCAAATAAATTGACATATATAATATGTAAATTTTTGTAATAACAACCTCGATTGATATGACAATATGTAATATAAAAATTATTTCATTGGTTTAAATCTATTTGAGTTCTAATTAGGTACACAATTTTAAAAAGTAAAGAATTTTTTTGAATTTCATGATCTTAAAATAAAGATACGTAAAATGTACCGAAATATAATTTAATATATGACATTAAACATGCCATGTAATGTCATGTAAGATAAATAAACAATCTATATATCTATATCTATACTATATTAAAACCGCGAACACCCTTAAAAATGTTGTTTAAACTTTTTGTCCTCATTAAAAAATTCTTCTTTAAACAAAATCGTCTTATCAATATTTTTCTTAATTTATTATTTAATTTTTTATTTGTTTAATTAGTTTTAGATTCACTTTTGGATTATAATTTCTTTATAATTAGAATTCATTTTTGATTTAGGACTATTATATGTAAATAATTAACTAAAATTTTGACTATAAGGTATTTTATTAATAAAAGTATGTAATATAACAAATTTAAAAGAAAAAATTTCAGTAAAATTCAACTCTAAATTATTATTTTGTGTGTTAAAAAACTATTAATATCTTTATATTATAAGCAATTCAATTGATTTTTTTATCTTTGTCGTTTCACAATAGACTAAACTGTTGAATCAAAATAATAGTAATTATTTAAAAAAAATTTACAATGAGTATTATATTTATTTAAGGGAAAAAGGTTAAAAATATCCTTATACTATCAGAAAGGATAAAAAAAAGTCTTTCGTTTATAGTTTAGGGCATTTATGTCCTTGTACTATCAGAAATGGGTCAAAAATGTCCTATTACTAATGAAAAAGGGTCGAAAATGCCCTTGATTTATATTGTGGTCCAAAAATGCCTTTGTCAATGATACTTTGGTCCAAAAATGCCCTTATTATTACCAAATGAGTCAGAAACGTCCTTCTTTAAATGAATATATATATATATATATATTTTTTTTTTTTTTCTTTTTAAACATATTGTATTCCTAATAAAAATATTATTTTTAAAGAATTCTTTTCTTATTTTTTTTAAATCACATTAACTAATAAAAGTGTAAGAAAATAATTATTTTCTTAGTCTCATTTTATCAATTAAAATAGAACATCGTATCCTGTAGCAAATAATATATGTCATAAATATAAGATCATAGTAAATCCAACATTAATTTTTATTTAGATAACAATAAAAATAGTAATTATAATAAAGCAAAAAAATATTATTTTCTTAAAATGTTTTTTCTCGAATTGAAGTAGGATAAATATTTACTAATTAAAAAAAACTATAAATACCCTTCATTTATAGTTTGGTCCAAAAATGCCCTTATCGTCGATACTTTGATCCAAAAATTCCCTTATTGTTATTTAATGGGTCAAAAATATCCTTTTTCAAATAAATTTATTATTTATTTTATTTTTAAACACATGATTTTTTTACAATATTTTTTTTAATTAGTAAACATTTATACTACTTCAATTCGAGAAAAAAAATTAATTTTTTTTGCTTTATTATAATTACTATTTTTATTGTTATCTAAATAAAAATTAATATTTGGATTACTATGATCGTATATTTATGACATATATTATTTGTTACAGGGGTACGATGTTCTATTTTAATTGATAAAATAAGATTAAGAAAAAAATTATTTTCTTACATTTTTATTTAATGTGATCTAAATTTTATATATATATATATATATATATATTCATTTAAACAAGGACATTTCTGACCCATTTGATAACAATAAAGACATTTTTGGACCAAAGTATCATTGACAAGGACATTGTTTGACCATATTATAAATCAAGGGTATTTTTTTACTCTTTTTCATTAGTATCAAGGCATTTTGACCCATTTTTTATAGTACAATGACATAAATGACCCAAAGTATAAACAAGGGGTATTTTTGATCCTTTCTGATAGTACACAAATATTTTTTACCCTTTTCCCTTTATTTAATGACAAGTACTATTTATATATAGTTTTTAAATTGACGCCTCTTAATTATTATTTTATGTATTAAAAAACTATTAATATATCTATATTATAAGCAATTCAATTGATTTTCTCATCTTTGTCGTTTCACAATATACTAAACTATTGAATCAAAATAACAGTAGTTATTTAATTTTTTTTATATGAATATTATATTTATTTAATGACAAATACTATTTATATATATATTTTTAAATTGACGCGACACATATGTGCAATACACGTACACTCTGAACTAGTAGTCTATATTAAAAGTGTGAAGACCCTTATAGATGTTGATTGAACTTTTTGCCCTTCATTAAAAAATTATGCTTTTGATAAAATCGTCTTTTTACCAATTTTCTTTAAATTATTATTTAATTATATTTATAATATTAACTTCTAAAATATATGAAAAGAAGTGATAAAATAAGGACTTCTAATCGTGGAAAAAATCCTTAATATTCCTTATTTGGTAGACTTTTATTTCTTCCTTATTTGAATTAAGAAACTCTGTTGCCGCTAAAGAAAATCCTAATTTATCATGGGTTCTAATTACTAATGAATCTCAATATATAGGACATTTGTAAATAAATAAATAAATAAAAAGTTGAATAGGATTATATTCTTATTTTATATATAATTTGTAGTATTTTTTCTTTTGAAATTTTTACCTCTATACATCTCACGTTGTTTAATTTTTTTCATGTTGTTGTATTTTGTATTTATCTATCTAGATCATTTATTTTCTAATAATGTGATTTTAGTTTATTTTGCAGTGTTCATGACATAATTCATGAATCTACCTTTTCGAAAAAAAATAGAAAAAGAGTTGACGGTGACAATTGATTATCAAAATTACTTTTATAGTGAATTATTTATCTTTTTATAAATTAATAATTAAATTTAATTTTGTGCGTAGGACAAAATTAGTTAATTAAAAGGGAGAGAGTAATATATAAATGTTATACAGTAAATAGAGATGAACATGAAGCTTACTAGAACATGAGAAGTGGCAGCGTCATAACCAGTACCAGCGGAAGCAAAAAAAACACCAACAGCAAAATCAGATATATTATACATTGGATCTAAATAGGCAGGCACAAATGGTCTCAAACCAAATGCTTCAGATATAAAATCTGGCGGAATGCGCCCATTGCAGAATCTTCCTGTTGGCACTTTGCCATAAAAATCACGTCCATAAGGTTCAAAATTGCTCTTAAGAATAGTCAAAAATTGATTATTATTGCCAGTATCAACTGTCGAATCGCCGAATACTATAATTGCTGGAACTTTTCCGCCTAGAGTACAAGGGATAATTAGTTGTACAAAAATTATAATTAGCTATGGGATGAAGTTGTAAGCTTCCATATTTTTTTAAATTTTTTATTTTTTTGTTTAAGATTATGGAGATGTGAGTTAAGCATAGTAATGCTTTTATATAGATAAATGGGTGGAAAAGAGGGTCATTTGGCTAGGAGTTTGTTGGTGTTATCATTAATGGTAAGTGATGAAAGGATCAATTACTAACCATTAGTACTCTGTTTGATAGGTACTCCCTTGTTCTTTTTTAAATCGACTCTAGATGTTTGAAATGTATTTTTATTTTTAATTATTTATTTTAGTAAATTAAATGATTTCTTTTGACAATATTACTCTTATTAATAAATAAGTACATAAAATATTGATAATCAAATTTACATTTCTAAGGTAGAATAAATAAAATTAATTTGATAAAATAAATTCTTAATAGATATTTTCTTAAGGTAAATAATTGGAGTACTGTAAAATCTTCCTAAATTAACACTTGCTAAATTAATAAATTCTCTAAGATAATACTTCTCTTTTGTATCGACTTGGGCTAGTGAAAAAAGAATCAATTTTAATAAGATAATATATTTTCAAAATATTCTTCTAGAATCTCTGAAGCACTTTCTTAAAATAGCGAACATGATCAACTTTAGTTTTAGAATACACCAAGATATCATTAACAAATATAATCATGAATGAGTCCACATCTTATTCATCAACTCCATAAAGGTTAGGGGGGTATTGGTCAACCCAAAGGACATCACCAAGAACTCGTAGTGACCATAACTGGTCTGAAAAGCTATCTTAAAAATATTTGATCTCTAATCCTCAGCTGATGATAATAGATCTCAAGTCAATCTTAGCAAACAACACTGCTCCTTGAAACTGATCAAACAAACCATCAATGTAAAGAAGAGGATTTCTATTCTTGACAGTCACCTTATTTAATTGTCTATAATTGATACATATCCTCATAGACACATCCTTCTTATTCACAAATGGTCACGACCCAAACCTAGGGACTAACCGTGACATGGCGAATTTGACATCCGAAGGCGTCTCATCCAAGTCTCTTGTTCATATCATAAGCATCCATAAGGTAAAATAAGCATACATAAGAGAATAAGCAAGCAGAAGTACATAAAGGCAAGAGTGCCAAAGTTCCCATAGAGGAATATACATTAATCTATTAGGTCCAAATCATGCCTCTACATCATAGATCTTGGTGGGATCTAGCACATAGCTCACCCTCAAGATATACATCAAAAGAAAGAAAATGATAAAATCTCAACATAAAGGAAAAACATCATAAGAGCTTGTTCCCAAAGCATGGGAACTCACACAACAAGTTTTCAAGCTCTAAAATTCGAATCTAGACACGGAATGGAATGGTCACCTCGTCATCCATCCCTACATGGTTAGATCATGTAGGCAAAGAAATATGCGTTACTACATAGAATGCACTAAGTATGTAGGTATACCATGAATCAAAGGACATCAAAATAATATCAATATGGATAAACATAATCAATAGGATAAGGAAACAATATGTATGAACGTGTAAGTTTAAAACCATAGGAAGAAGCATCATAAAATTCTTTCATAACCTTAACATACATATGTAAGAATAAGATCATAACTGACATATAAGAACATGCTGACTATTACATGAAACACCGATGTTGCCTCTACACCAAGCAAGAGTGTAGTTTACTTTGCCAGGGTAGACTATACCTTACCTTACGAGAGCCTTCCCATTTTGGCAGGAGCTTTAACATGAACCTTACGGGAACCCTCCCATTTCAGCATATGTTTTACTTATGTATTCCATTAACATAAAATCATATAGGCACATAATCACCAGCCCTGCGGTGACACGTAGTTATGAGAGAGGTAGATTTTATATTAAGGACCCCTTAGGTCGAGTCCCCACCCCCAATCTCATTTCGTGCTAAGTTATATCCCACATAATACATAAATCATGCATATTCGTAACTTTCACTTAGTTCATATTTCATTAAAATCATACTTTTATTATTCATAAATAGTAATCATAACTTTCGTGAAAATATCATGTCATAAGAATAGTCCATCTACTTACTTATCATCATAATGTGGGTAGACATTCCCACCTTAACATTATCATCATGACCATTAGGGGTATTTCACCCTCTTTATCATAGCATCATCATTGAATCATACTTTTACATACTTGAGATCATAATCATGAAAATTCATAGCTTTATTACAAGAGACTAGGGCTAAGTGTGAGCTCATGGGTAATTGAGTTAAAATTATGCAATTGAATAAGAATCATAGTAAAAACATGCAATTAGAATCATGTTGGATCATTAATAAAGGAAGCTACATCAAGTTAATAAACCCTAATCATGTATACTTTGGCATCACATACTTTTGCTTAAAAATCATATCCTTCATGCAATTCATTATACTTCAAGAATAATTAGTCATAATCATCATATAAGAATCATAATCCATGCATTAGGAATCATATCTTAAAAACTCATAAGAATTCATCACAAAACTTTAATAAAAAGAAGGTTTTGGATTGGGCTTCATGGATGAATCTAATCCATGAATAAAGCTCTACACACCTCAAGTAGAATCCTTAAGAATTTGAAGAAGAAAAACTCAAAATCCTTGATCAAACCTTTACGCTTTAGCTTCAATGGAACCTTTGACTTAGAGAGAGAGATATTGAGAATCCTTGAGAGAAACTTTTAGGATTAAAAGCTTTGAATGAATTAGGAATAGGATTTATAAAGGCTAGGTCGGTAAAGTCAGTTAGAGTAGTCAAAATGACATAGTTTAGGGCTTAGATGAATTGAAAATGTCAAAAATGCCCTTCACAAAAACCTGCCAGAACCATCCATGGGTCATTAATCAACATATGGTCAACGACATAGCTCACAGAAATGTGTGCCATAAAATTTAAGCTACTAGAACTGTAGCTTCTATTCCACGATCATGCAATAGGATCCGCGAATCCATCTATGGGTTGTAAGTCCTTCCACAGGGTTGCTCCAGACTTAGAAAAATTTAGGTTCCTCAGGGCCTCTTCCCACGAGCCCTGTTAACGGGTCGTGGTAACTTATGTGGCCCGTGTGGTAACATGTAAGTCAACTTTAAGAAATTCCTCAATTTTCCTTTCATGACCCAAAATCGGATCGCGACTAAAAGGAATGAAATAAAGCGAAAACAACCTCAACATATCATAAAAAATTTCAAAACATGGAGTCATGAGTACAAGAGTATCTAAAGTAGTACAAAAGAGTAATACAACTGTCTAAGATGAAACATACAAAGTTGTTTGATAATATCTAATACAATGACTAAAATAGGAGTAACAAAAAGAAATCTCAAAGATCCACAACGACTCAAAGTCTAAGCTTCACTGCTAAGATCTGGATAAATGAATAAAACTGTGTTGTAATGACTCAACTGCTGACGAGTCGCGAAAAAGAAATTCCAATAATATTTTTTTACTTGGAATTTTTGTGAGTTCTCAAGTAAATTTATGTGTTTAATATTTTGTTTAGTGTTATTTTTAGGAAATCAGGTTGAGGCATGGATACAGGCAAAAAAGAAGCGGAAAAAGGCAAAAAATGATGTATTCAACCTCACACGGACACCTTCACGGGCCGTGTGAGCTTACATGGGTCGTGAAAGGCTCTGTGTATGATGGCAGAGAGAACCACATACCAAGGCAAGCTGAACTGCGTCCAAGTGAGACCACACGGTACCCTTCACAGGCCATGGGACGGTTCACGGATCGTTATCCCAGCTGTGAGATGAGGTAGAAAGTTTGAGATGAGAAAGAAATGGAAATTGGACCAAGTGAAACCACACGAGACCCATCACGGGCCGTGTGTATGCTCACAGGCCGTATGGCCAACCATGAAGGGAGGCAGAAACTCTAGCCGAGAATGCACAAAAATTGTTGACAAGGAAGGCCACACAGTACCCTTTATGGGTCGTGTGGCGATACACGGTCCGTCTCCCCTTCCATGGAGAGAGGCAGAGACTTTGGATGGAATTTCAGAGGAGATATCGCCAAGTGTAGCTTCACTGAGCGTTACACAGAACGTGAAGTGTCACATGGTCTGTGTAGTTATCGGTATTCATGCCGAAGCCCGAATTTCCTATTTTAGTTCAGATTAGGTTTTAGGTCATATATATATATATATATATATATATATATATATATATATATGCTTTTAGGTCATTTTTAAGGATTGTTAACTACTAGTCACCAAAAACTAGAGAGAACAACATTGTAAAAGTCATTTTTATCGAATTTGTGATTTTGCATCCAGTTGTTTGTGATCATGATCCATAAATTCGCTGCGTATTCAATTGTAAGTGTTGATTATGATGTGTTCATTTTCTTTTAATTTGATTTCTTCAATCATGCTAGGCTAAACCCACAACTAGGGTTGTGGGAACCATGATAACCAAGTAAGATAGGCAAATTTAGGGCAAAAGTCGAGAGTGATCATCATATACATCATAGAATGTCTTCAATTTAATCTAAACCTTAATGAGTCGACGTGTTAGGGTAACCCTGTATTCACTACATGCCTGAGATGGATGTAGTAATTAGGAAAAGAATCATATGACAGAATTCGGGGTTATTAACCTAGTCTAAGTGCTCAAGATCGAGAGGTGAGAGCATCCTGGGGTCTGAAGCAAGGGTAAAATGGGTAAAACATTCTAAGACCGAAAGGTGATGAACGATATGCACCTAAGAGGGACTGAAAAGTGAATTAGGTGCTAACTAATTACTTACTTTATGTATGTGATTGCAATCGTAGAAGCCTTAAGTTTGAATATCAAAATTGGTGTCATGGGGACCACAAACCTAGTCTAGCAATACATTGTTGAATTCCAGTAGTCATTTTAGAGAGTTAATTAGTAGAATAAGTTTGATAATTAGTTTTTATATTACTATAAAACCCTCATTTTCATTATGTGTTTTATTTCAAAAATAGTTATTACGCTTGGAACTAGTGCTAGTAGCTCTATTTTCACGCATTCCATGTGGGATCGATCCTAACTCTTGTTGGGTTCTATATTTGGTCAACAATAGCTTTGCACTTTGTTTGAGGTGTGAATTTGGGCGTATCAAATTTTGGCGCTGTTGCCGAGGAATACGGCAAAGATATTGTCTATTAGTGCTAATTTTAGTGTAATTCTATTTCCTAATTTTACTTTTTTTATTTTGTTTGTTGGTACTACAGGTGATAGGTAGTGCATTCTCGTCACCCACAGTAAGAGCGAACCATTGATTACTTACGACCCAGAGCTACAAAGATCAATTAGAAGGATGAATGCACAGGAGCGAGAAACTCAGAGGCGACGCGAGTTGGCCCTAAATGTGGAGAATAGGGGCAACGATGGGATAGGTATGCATGATCTTCATGGGGATAGAGTATAACCTGTACTCCCTCCTCAACATCAAGCTGGAGGTAGACCACCTGCCCCACTACAGCCTCTGGCCCCATAACAGCCACATGTAAGATACGATGAGAAAGATAGCACTAGGGCTACTGGGGAAATTGTCTTGACGCCACTGCCTGTTGGTGTGAAGTTCACGATCACCAACACGATGCTTCTGATGCTCCTGTTGAAGGGTATTTTCACAGGGCAGCCATATGAGGACGTCAACCAACATCTTTATGAATTGTTTCTCCACCTATCAGTCGTTCGAAATTCCAGGGGTTAATCAACTGGCTATCCGGTTGAGGTTATTCCCATTGTCTCTGTCTGGGGAGGCAACAAAATGGCTAATGAACTCCCACACGACTCTATTCACACGAAAAGTAAATAATTTATTTTTAATTAATTTTTTATTATTTATTTTAATAAAACTATGATTACAACATGGGTTGCCTCCCATGAAGCGCTTGAGTTAACGATGCAACTCCTTAACTACTCAGACTTTATCAAGGTGCACTACCTCCACCACGGAGGCTTCATAATCAACACCCAAATACTTCTTGACCCTTTGGCCATTAACCTTAAATCGGTGCCCAGTCTCAGATTCCAGCTCCAATGCACCATGAGGGAAGAATTGAACAACCTTGTATGGGACAGCCTATCTAGAATTTAGCTTACCTGGAAACAACCACAACCTAGAGTTGTAAAGCAACACCTTGTCGCCCACATTAAAATTACGCTGTGTGATGTGTCTGTCATGTTGAGCCTTCATCTTGGCCTTGTACAGTGCAGCACAATCATACGCGTGCAGACAAAGCTCATCCAACTCATTGATTTGGTCCAATCTCAACTCTGCGGCTTCCTCTAAATTCATATTCAACTTCTGTAAGGCCCACAGTGCCTTATGCTCAAGCTCCACTGGTAAGTGACAAGCCTTACCAAACACCAATTGGTATGGGGACGTACCGATAGGGGTTTTGTAGGCTGAGCAGTAGGCCCACAGCGCATCATCGAGCTTCCTTGCCCAATCAGTCCTAGAAGCATTTACAGATGTAACGACCCAAAAATTTTCAAAACCTCTTATGGTTGGTCTTGTATGGTTTTATAACAGTCGTGGTTGAAATTTGG
>JBCEWC010020359.1:0-10969 GCA_038996855.1 Solanum aculeatissimum
GAATGTAGATGTCACCCTCGGTCCCTACATGGTTAGAACATGTAGACAAGAATATGGGTTAGCACAATTAAGCACTACGTATGCTGGCATGCAATGCATATGACAAGTATAGTGTGACCAAGCAACATGTCAAGGGGACAAGTGATACGAAAGCAATGCACGTAGCCAAGGAGTAATATAACAATATTCCATGCCATGATGCATGCAATGCAATTCTATGATCATATATATAGCGGGGATGTACCTCAACCGACACTTCAAGGAGACCCGAGCGAGCCACTACCCAGACACGGACTAGTTGCCAAGTAGTACCCTAAACACCCTTGAAACAAGGGGTAACATAATGGAGTTCCCTAAATAGGAAATTAACCTATGGTGGCACATGGTTTGACGAAAAGGATTATGGACCCTGTGGAGATAGTCCACCCTGACTCTAATCCCTCGGTGCTAAGACTCATCCCACGGGAATACGTATAGGTACATGCAACATTTAAATCATAAGACTTACATTTACTTTCAAAACATGCATACTTAGTCAAAATGAAATCATTGTTCAAATCATGTTCATGCTTGAGCCAATGGCTATCAAAATTTTACAAAACATTTTATGATCATATTTTGTCAATGTAATAACAGTATCCCATCTACATAGCTTATCATATCAAGCCTTGAAACTTATCAAGATGGTGCAAGCATCCATGATGCTCATAGAGCCATAACAAAGAGACTATGTGATCACAAGACTTTCATAACTTATCATAATCATACAAAACATGAGTATCATAAAGAGTTTCAACATAACCATAATCATGCATATGCCATGAATGAAGATCAAGAACATCGGTTATAGAATTCAAACTTGATTTTATAATTTGAAAGACAATTGATCATAAATCATGTAGAAATCCATGAATAAGTCATAATGCAAGTTACCCATGCCTAATTAAATCATGAAATTTGACATGCAAGTTGATCAATAAGGGTTTCAATGAACATTCATGAATTCAAGGTTAAAATCATGTTTAAATCACCTAAATACTACAGCACGCAAGTCCCAATACTAATCTACAACAATATTGGAAGAAACCATAACTAATTGAAAGCTCAAAATCAAATTTAAAGAGTTAGGGTTCATAGGGTCTTCAAGGGTGAAAGAGGATCCTTGAATCAAGTCTCACATACCTTAATTTCACCAACAATTTGCAAGGTCAAACATGGTCAAGGTCTTCTTCTCCAATTTCTCCAAGCTTTCTTTAATTGAGGCTAAGAGGGTTTTAGAATTTCAAAAGTGATTGTAGGAGAGTTTGAATGGATGAATGAGGGTTTGGGGAATGTTTTAGGGGTTTAGGAGACCTTAGGATACTAAAAAGGGGCTTAGGGAAATGTTAAATCATGAAATTATCATTAATAAAATATAATTTTTCGAGACTAAGCAGAGTCAAACGGTTGCTACAGTGCCCGTCATACTGTTCATTGGTCGTTCAAATGCCCATCACACAACAATTAGCCAAATTATCAGCGCAAACTCTCGGAGGACTTTCTGGAACCCTTGACGAGCACTTTGACGGACCGTTTGGAGGTTGAATGGTTGTATCAAGGTCCCGTGAGCCTAAAAATAGCCACCTAGACTCACCCATGGCTTGGCCAAGCCACTGTCCCACTTGACGGGATAGTACATGGGCCATCAACATGTACACGGACCATTTAATGGTCCGTGGCTCAATACGTCTCTCATGGGGTGGTGCCTGGACACCCCTAGCTCACTAGAGAACCCCACAACAGCCCACACAGACTGTGACAAGTTTCACGGACGGTGGGCCTGTCCTTGGCCACTTTTCAGAGCCTATCTCCAACGTTTTCTGAATTTCAGATAGTCCTACTGTTTGTTCCATAACATTCTCATCCGAACTCCAAATCGAGTGAAACCAGTTCCGTTGCGAATATAACTCAAAGAGATTCAATTTGATATATTTTATCCCACACGGTTCATACCACATCAAAAGTTATGTTCTTTCAAAGTACACTGTCCAAATGACTCCTCTGGGCCACCAACAGACCTGTTTTGCGTTCGGCCACTTAAACATAACCCGTGGCCACCAAAACTCAACCATGACTAGTTTTATATCATATAAGGCCAACCATAAGGATTGTTTGAAAAATTTCTAGTTGTTACACGAAACAATGACAATAACAACTTACCTCCACTAAACCCACCACCACTGGTTCTTCAAGTTGCAGCTAATACAAGGAACCAATATCAGCTTGAACCTATGGTGATGGATGTCATGGGAGCTATTATTTTACCTCCACTCCAGATGACCCAAAGTTTGATGTGTCGAATAGGTTATTTCAATGTTACAAAATCATGGGTTTGTTTAGAGGCTGAGCATCAAAGCATCTGCATAACAATCTACACAATATTGTATTTGTTTGTAAGAGTCTGATGGGAAACCATAATTTGTCCATGGATATTTTTAGTATTTGTGTTTTCCCACTCTCTCATAGTTTGTTGAAAATGTTTGAAGCTTAGGATGAGACCTTGATGGGGATTAAATATGACATCTCCAGTATTAATCAAGAAATTGAGTCTCATTCTATTGCTATCAAGCAGCTAGTGAAATAATTCGGTCAAATGTCAACTCAACTAAATTAGCGTCAGAAAGGTACATTTCCTAACAACATAATTTAAAATCCTAAGAATGATGGGCAGTGTATGATAGTCACGACATGTGGTGGTAAACATACCATTAACCCCCAATGCTAGTTGAAGATGATGATGTTTGCGAGGAGACTGTTGATAGTAAGGATACTGAGATAGGAGATGCTCATGTCAAGGATAGGGAAAGTGATGCAGCGCCAATGCCACAAAAGTTGAAACCCATTCCTCAACCTCCTCCTACCTTCCCCTGGAGACTCAAAAAAAGGAGGAGAAAGGTAGATTTCAGCACTTTATCTGCAAGCTGAAGCAACTCTCCATCAATATTCCTCTTATTGAAGCATTAGAGAAGATGCTCGGGAATGCAAATTTCATGAAGGATTTGGTTACAATGAAGCAGACTGTGAGTCAGGAGCTCTCTCAAGAGCTATAACATTGTTGTATGATATCCACAAGGTCCTTAGCACATAAGAGAGATGATTTAGGAGCGTTCACCATGTCATGCACAATTAGGGATGTTGAGTTCGCAAGGGCATTATGAGATCTAGGAGTTAGCATCAATTTGATACCTCTTATACTATTCAAGAAGCTAGGCTTTAGAGCCCCTATTCCTACGAGCATGTGATTGTTGATGGCGACAGAACGGTGAAGAAGCATATAGGGGTACTGCATGATGTCCTTGTCAAAGTTGATAAATTCATAATCCATGTAGACTTTATGATTCTATATTGCAAAGTTGACTTCTAAGTCCCAATCATCTTAGGAAGGCTCTTCATAGCCACTAGGCGAGCACTAGTGGATATGCAATCAGACCAAATCAAGTTTTAACTGAATGATGAAGAAGTCATCTTCAACATGTATTAGTGAATGAAGAGGCTTGATGAATTGAAGATGGAAGTTTGGGCACTTGATGAAGTTTGAGTAATCAAGTGGTCCAAGTCGTGTTGTGACAATAAATCAGGCGCTACTTGGAAGGAAACCCAAGATATATGATGTAATAATAGTAGTTCTATTTTATTTTTAGTTTTTTTTTGTTATAAGTTTTTTACTTTGACTTTGGACTGGTGGCATATAGTGTAACAATGTGCTTTATGAAGTGTATGCAGGAACAAGGCTAGGTCAGCCACTTTTGGCTAAAGAATCATTAGAGAATGCTTCTATAATTTGTTCTACGGGCAATAGTTCACACCACAACCCATACACTCACTCGTAGAACACTTCCAGATAGTAAGAGGTTGTGCACTCCAGTCCATGAGCCAACTTTATAGCCCATAGATAAAACTATGGGCTGTGAATGGGGCTCGTGGACCCTAGGTAAAAGTCCTAAAATTGTCTAAATGTTGGGGGCTTCTACAACCCACTCTATGGGCCATAATTCTATATACGGCTCATGGATAGGTTCGTGAATCCAATGTCCCATATTAGGGCTTTGTCACACTACAAGACCAAGACCTATGGATCATAGAATCTTCTACGACTCATAGTAGATATTTTATAGGGTCTGGGCCCAATTTTCACTCGACCCAGTAAACATATAAAAGAGGGGTAGAATATTTTATCCTTCATTCTTGTTAATTTTTTTTAAATATACCCTGACCTCTACTCCTACCCCACGATTCTGATCACCATCTGATCGACCTCTATATTTTCTAGTAATTTTTTTGGCAACACTCCAGCACATAGGGTTCCACCCCCTTCAGATTCCTCTTTTAATTTTTCAATCTTGTGATCCAAATTCGTTAATTTCTTTACTCTAATTCTCTCGTACTACCAAAACTGATATTATTAGCTTAGAAATAATGATGGGTATGGTGTTCTAAACTTGGTGTGTTTGAATCAGGTGTTATCCTTATATGTGATATACGTTTAACCTTGATTGAGTAGTTGTCATTGCCTTAAAAGATGCAAAATGCCAGAATATGTGTGTGGCCGAGTCATGTTTGAATGTTGGTACATAATAATCATGTATCACATGTCATTGGAATTTCATGGAAATTATCATTTGAGAAACAACATGTGATTTCATGCGTATGCATAATTTTTAGCTTTCAAACAGATGTCAGATTGTGGTGTAAATTTGTAAAATGATATTTGTTAGGGTAGTGTATAATTTTTGCATGTTGGGTCATGGAAAATTGTGGGTATTGTGTGGGTGCATAAAGTTCTTGCTTCGATACTGAATTGATTGATTATGGTATATGCATGTCATTTTAAAACCCATTTGATGGGCTTGGGAGACTTAAACTATTGGAGTCTTCACACCATGAGGGTCTGTTATGGCCCTTGAAATTATCCAAGAGTCATAGTTACCCCTCATAGAAAGAACCAGTAACTTAGTTTTTGAGACTCCATCGGATGAGACCTTCTATAGGTCGTAGTTTTGACTATGACCTGAAAATAGGTCTCATAGGGTGATGCTTACAGATGATTATTTCTAGAACTACATCTACGACATATTTTACGACCCGTAGTTTATTCTAAGAGTCATACTTGGTCTCGTAGATGCAGTTCCAGTAACTTGTTTTACAATATCCTGCCACCGACGAAGGCCTTCTACATCTGTATTTATCCCTATAGCTCATAGATAAGCCTTTGTAGGTTCTTCTGTCACTTTTTTAATCTATAATCTTACTTTTCATTCCTATACTTATGGGGCTAATAAGTGTGCTACTTGTGTTATTACAGGTACTATGGATCAAAAACATAGACATGATGAGATATGGGCCATGCGAGATCAGCTACGCGATGAGCCTACAAACTCTGAGGCCACCCCCGACAGTAGTTGCTCACTAGAGGAGCTTGGTGTCCATTCTGATGTGAGCATTGAGCCATGAAAGATGTGGGCGGATACTAGAAAAATAGGGTTGGCCCGTACATTAGCCATAGTTGCTTGACATCCCTAGTCTGATGAGGGAGGAGACAGACAAAGCAACTCGATACAAATGACTTCCTCTAGAAAAAGGTCATGGTCCAGAGCAGGAGAGAGAGATGGCTCTAGTCCAGGAGAGGAGTTGGAGTCTGATACTACAGAGTACACACTGGGAGCACCATCATCCCCAGATTCTTTGATCGGTAGACGGTGCATGTCTAAGATGCATAGGGTGTACTGAGAGGATATACAACATGATGAGCGGGGTAGACAAGCCTACACCATTTTCGAGGAGCCTCAGCTTATTATTACTGGGCTTGATAGTGTCCATGGCCTGGTACAACTTGGATTGGTTAGCAGCCCCATTGGAAAATTACTCCCCGGTGATTGTTAGAGAGTTCTACACGTCATGCGCTACCACCATTGCTCACTCGACCCTAAAAGGAAAGATATACTTGATGCAGCCACAACTCACATAAATGATGGTGAGGGCAGTCTCTATTGACATATCTGAGGCCACGATCTGTTGAGTTCTATTTGGTCCCTAATAGGAGGCTTCAATATCTACTATGGAGTTTGATTATAGATTGAGCTAAACTCGGGACCAGATTTTGATGAAAAATATAGCCGGCAAGGGCTCTTCGATGAGATGTATCATCGATCATATTGTAGAGCATAGATAGGACTCTGAGTGTATTTCTATATCATCAGCATCCATAGTGAAGACTTCACTCAAATTCACTAGCAAATTTTGGTAGGCTATAGTTAGATTACAGATCTGGCCGACACATGAAGATAATACACTCACACCAGATCATACAGTACTGGTTGCTAGCATCTTGGCTGGATATTACATTAATTGGGCCAGATTGAGAGCAGAGGAGATTTATGAGGTGGCCCTGAAGAGATCCACCTCTATACCATTTCCTTGCCTGATCTACCGACTGAGTTTAGAGATGAGGGTGGGTAGTATACATCAGGTGGATACTTTGATTGAGATTCAGAGGACACTGGGTACTAGCCTGATCGAGGCTGATGAGAATCCAGTGGCACTCCCGATGAGCACCACAACTTTCAGTCTATATTCCAGAGATGTTTGCCACTCTACTACCATCTGAGCCTCCATCTTCTTCCACTACTGCTTCTCATACCACAGAGGGGACCCCCCCAACTACTACTACCACTTCTGTACTAGAGGTTGTGCCTATATAACCCTCACTTATTTTCATGGTTTACATGTTGGCAATTTCTATTCAGGATATGGCATAGAGATTGGTCAGTACGGAGACCCAGCTAGCCTAGTTACTATAGTAGATCAGGCCTTGGGTTCACCAGGCCATTTCAAAGGGTGAAGAGCACATGCAGATGCACTGTGCATGCATAATCACGGAGAGGCTGAGACCAGTACATAGCCGTATAAATGCATTTGAGTGGAGAGTAAAGTAGAGCCATACTTCAGCTTAGCCTTCTGATATGAGTGCGATGAAGACAAAGATTCAGCAGCTCTAGGCCAAGATGAGACTAGCAGCACCACCACCAATGGTATTCCCAACACCCAACACTAATACCGAGGCATTCGTTGATCTTTTTACCACTAAAGAGGTACCACTCTGGGCCTTTAGCAAAAGGTCTCATTCTGAGACTGATGATTTAGATGCCCTAAGGTGGGAGGAAGAGTTGATAGAGATTCAATATTTTGAGACTGCTATGTGGGGCTCTATTGTAAATGAGCAAGCTCGGAAAACTCATGAGCTTGAGAGGATGAGGGTTGCTGGACCATCTGGACATGTTGCTACAGGTGCGAAGACCACCAGGAAGTTGAGGGTGGTAAGACATAGCTAGAGACTAGTGCTTAAGCACCTAGGTATGTTTTTTGACCCCGATGCTTTATTATTATATTATGTGTATTGAGGACAATGCAAATTATTTTTGATGGGGTGCAGGTAGTCATAAGCCTAAGTGATGAGTAACTATGACCTATAACTATCCCAAATTCTGAGTCGTGGGTTTTCTTGCCTGTGTTCTTTCCATGGGATATTTACTTTCTGTTGAACTGACATGTTAAAGATGTGTAGGTATTAATTGTAGCATATTGTACTAAGGTTTATGAGAGATCAAGTTTTGTGGAAAAAAGGATACCTATCAAAATGTTTGAGTAGTCGATAATAACCATGTAATCTTGATGATTGACAGTATTGTTCTGATAAGTAAGGTCTAATTCTTGTAAAACAAATACATGATCTGAGAGTCTGAATTGATAGTGTAATCCATGCCAAGTATGTGTGAGCTTATTTGCATGATTCTTGTACAGTGTTTCAATTCAGAACTTGCCTTGTTACTCTAACTTAGACTGTAGGTTAGTTGGTTAGGAAAGGATCTTATACTATTGTTTATGTTAGTCCATTTAGCCTAAATGGCTAACCAAATGCAATATATATCCCTTATTCCAAATGTTTGATCCTGATATGTACCCATTCTTTGTAAATATCAAAGTGACCTAGCCTTTTCGAATGTGAAATCCTGAACTTGGCCTAGGTCTTTCCTTGAATATTATGTACTTTGACTGAGGCAAAAAGCCTAAGTTGAGGGTGGCTAATCAAAAGTGGCTTTGGTTCACAGGATGGATATTTTGTACGTCAACTCAGGCTAAAAACCTAAGTTGAGGGTGGATGGTGGAAAGAAAATCACACAAAATAAGGAAGAAGTTTGTGATACATAAGAAAAAGGGAAATTATGTTGTGGGTGCAAAAAAAATAAATAGATGCCTAAATAATGAGATGAAAAGAAAAAGAATGTGAAAACAAAAAGGCAATAAGCTAAGAATGAGAATAAAGCACCCAGGAAAGCTTAAAATAGAAAAAGGGAGAATGAGTTGAAAAATACCTGTGGTTGGTAGGGCAAAAGTGTAGAATAACGCATTGTCAAGGAGGAAAATTAGTCACTATGTTCCCAAAAGCATCATACCAAAGCCCCATGAGCTTACATTACAAGCCAAGAAAGTCCTATAGTGATCCTAGTCAAAGTAGTCGAAGGTCATAGTTATGAGTAAAGGGGTAAGCATATGGTATTGAGCACAGTGGTTGAATATCTATTGTTAGTGTGAGTGATTTTGTGTAGTCCCAAGCATTGAATCTAAATATACTATCATGAGTGGGATGTGAAACTTCTTTTTGTGAGGGAACTTACATTGCACTATTGATTCTAGGTTATTTCAGTGATTGTTACTTACCTATGGTTGCCTAGCTTATCATAGTTGTGTCACATGTATTGATTTGCACTAATTTGTTTGATGACTATCTAATATGCATTGATGAGTAGTATGGGTATCTATGCTTGATTTTGAGATAAAGTGTGTCATTGGATTAAGGTATGTGTGTTACAATATTAGTTATGTAGATTGAGTTCGTCGCTTCAGGACAAGCAATAATTTTAAGTTAAGGGTGTTGATGTGCTACCAAAATATAGCACTTTGATATTTTAAACATAGAATTTTGTGTGTTCTCAAAGTGATATTTGTAGGTTTGATATGTATTTATATTTATTTTGTAGGATTACAGAGTTGACGTGATTTTGGGCTGAAGTCTGTAGATTTGTAGCTTTTTGATGGAGTACGAGACTATCTACGGGACGTGGATACTTCCATAAGCCGTAGAGAGGTGTTATTTATGAGATATAATGAAGGAATTGTTGAAGTTGTATCTATAGACTGTCAGATGGTGTTCGTGCCTGGAGAATCAGAAATTTTTTATTTTCAGGAATGTTGTAAGACGAAAGCTTTTATGGGTTGTATGTCTGAATATAGCCCGTAAAAAGGTCCTGTAGAAGGTGAAGACAATTTTACCAAATGAAGTCTATGAAGCCTTGGTACGGGTCGTATAACTTTGTACGACTCTTAACCCATCTCGTATTGCCTACTGACTTAGTTTTCCTATTTCATTTTGGCTTTGCATTTTTAGTAGTATAGATAGGTTTTTAGGTCTTTTTTAGTAAAGATAAGAGTGGATTAACCAGAACTGAGAAAAAAATACTCATAAAACTCTTCTTTCGTAATTGTTGCTTGAATTAATACATTGTGATTTTCTTTGAAGAAGCTTGGAATTCGTGTTCTTTAATTTATCATTGTAAGTGATTTATTATGCTATTCATGAACATGATTTCTTCACTAACAATGATCATGCATAGCTAAATCCACAACTAAGATTGTGGAAACCATGAAGAACTAATAAGGTAAAGTCGGATAATTTGTAATTCTTGGAAAGTATGCACGCATATATTGATTATCTCTCATTGTTTTAATTTCATTTTAACGGGTGGCCAACGTTAGAACTCACCTAGTGTTACTGACTAGATCAAGGTAGTAATGAATAGGAAAAGAGAATAATTAACATAATTCAATTGATGTTTTATCATCTAATCAACCAAACTGGATCAATGGGAGATTGTACTGGGATAGTAGGTAAGGGTTAGTAATGTCACACTACGGGGATTTATAAAATAACATAGTGAAATTTAGCTCTTACCTGGATCAAAGGGTTTGGTAAACTTAATTAACTTACCATTCTGCATACTACACACTTGAAACGATTGTGATTTTCTCGTAATACCAATTTAGGGAATCATTGGGAACATTATACCCTAGTTACTTCTTTTACTAATTTCACAACACTTACACTAGCATAGGTTTCTTTTCTGCAAATTACAACCCCCCCCCTTTCAGGAAATAAGTACGTTAATCACCTCGATTTGCTTGGAATTGTTCTAAGTCTACCATATTTCCTGTGGGTTCGACGCTAAACTTGGTTAGCTTATATATCTTGATAACGACCACTTTAACCTTTAAAAAGGAGGTATATCTTGGGTGACATCACTATTGAACCCTCTGTTGCACCACCTAAATTTTGGGTGCCACCATCTTCTGTTAGTCCTGCTATGTTACTGTTGAACAAAAGAGTTTTGAGCAGTTTGTTCGATTGGCTCCTTGAGCTTTGATGATACCCCTAGTGATATAGATTATGATATCTTATCAAAGTGTTAGGATCGTCTATGTAATTTGTCCATCCTTGAATCGTATAGAGTTTCTTATACCTCTTACCAGTTCACTAGCCTAGCCAAGAAATGATAGAGGTCAATTTTTGCTTGTCGACCTATTGGATCTATAGTCATGACTTAGTAGTAGTTTATAGAGGTATTCTTAGAGATATTTGTATTGTATATACTATGGGATAGCCACAGGGATGAGTTTGAGAGACTTCAACAAGGTTTTATGTTAGTATAAGACTAGACACCAAATTTCATACATTGTCTAGTTATGCCTTGTCTAGCATCCCTACAGAGTTTTTAGAGAATTTGTGTCACAACCCGGATAGAGGGCTTAGATGTGACATGGCGAAAGAGGACCCGAAGACCCTCGATCAAGCCATCATAGCATCATTACACTCATCATC
>JBCEWC010020360.1:0-10969 GCA_038996855.1 Solanum aculeatissimum
ACCGATGATGTGTGTGATGATGCTATGATGGCTTGATCGAGGACTTTCGAGTTCTCCTTTGCCATGTCACATCTAGGCCCTACCTTCGGGTTGTGACAATCTTGTGCCCTAATATAGTTCCTTCCTTTACCATAAAGTGACACTTTTCCCCATTCAACACAAGGTAACACACTTTACATCGCTTCAACAAGTCATATAGATATCTCAAGAAATCCTCAAATGAATCTCTGATAATACTGAAATCATCCTCAAACACCTATATAGTATTTTCCCCACATCTGAGAAGGTTGACATCATGCATCTTTAAAATATAGCTGGTGCATTACACAATCCAAATAGCATCCTCTTGAATGTGAAGGTGCTATAAGGACATGTAAAACTAATTTTCTCCTTGTCTTCTAGAGCTATAGAAATTTGATTGTAGCCCAAATAACCATCAAGAAAATAGGACCAACCGTTGCCTGCCAATCAATCTAGCATCTGGTCCATGAATGACATAGGGAAGTGATCCTTTTCTGTAGAAGCATTAAGTTTTTGGTAATACTTGCTAACCCTCCAACTTGTAATTGGCCTCATTGGATCAACTCATAGCTAGAATTAGGAACCATAATGATAACTCCCTTATTTGGAATACATTGGACCGGATTCACCCATTCACTATTAACGATCAGATATATCACACCAACATCTAACCACTTAATGATCTTCTTGTGCATAACCTCCTACATTGGTGGGTTAAGACATATTTGGTGTTCAATGCTTAACTTATAGTCCTTGACAAGTTAAATCTTATGAGTGCAGATGCCAGGTGGAATTCCAATGATGTTTGCAATTGTCCATCCAATAGTCCTTTTGAATGTTTTGAGGATCGAAACCAATGCCTCCACCTATTCGTTATCAAGATCTACAACAATAATCACAAGTAAAGTATTGGTAGATCCTAAAAACACATACCTCAAGTGGGCTAGAAGAGCCTTCAATTCCAACATCGGTGGCTCTTCAATGGATGGTCTAATAGGTAACATCTCGCGGTTTTTTAAGTCCAGATCAAGCTTGAGTTGGTGTATAGGATATCCATGTGATCCAAGTGCCTTAATCATCTCATCATAGTCCACAGTGCCATCACTCTCAAAATTCATCAACATAACCTCAAGAGTTTCGACAGCCAACCTCTTCTCAATGGGTACCTTCAGTTTCACTTCATCAATACTTTCAATCATGGAAATAACTTTCAAATCATCAGGTCTCTTCATGGACTGGCAAACATTGAAGATAACTTCTTTGTTGTTCAATATAAACTAGAGTTTCCCTAACTCCATATCCACTAGTGGTGATCTAGTGGCTAAGAAAGGTCTTTCCAAGATGATTGGGACATTGAAGTCTACTTCACAATCAAGTATCACAAAATCTACAAGGAATATAAAATTTTCAACTTTAACAAGAACATCATATCCTAACAGGCTTCTTCACAGTCTTGTCGGTCATTAACAACTGCATTGACGTTGAAGTGGGGGTTCCCAAGCCCAATTATTTGAACATCACAAGAGGTATGATGAATGCTCTAGGGTCTTCCTTATTTTACACTAAGGACCTTGCTGCAATAGCTCCGTATAAGTGAAGATCTTGACCAAGCTCATGACTCACCATTATCTTTTTCATCATTAGGTTCTTCATGAACTTAGCATACCCAGGCATTTTTTCCAATGCATCAATGAGAGAGAGATTAATGGACAACTATTTCAATATTGGAATAAAGTTCTAAAACTTCCCCTCTTCATTCTTCTTTTTAAGCCTCTGAGGGAAGGGTGGTGGATGCCTAGGTATGGGTTTCAAATTTTTTGGTGTCACCATATCGTCACCCACAACATCCTTGGGCTGATCATATCCAGTCTATGACTCTTTCCTCGCAGTTGTCTCCTCCATAACCACATCATCAACTACCGACATTGGTGGGTCGATCTTCTACTTATCACATCATGTAGTGACTGCCATGCAATGCCCATCGTTCTTTGGATTCTGCACAGTGTTTCTTGGCAATGTACCCTTCTGGTATTGGTTTAACTGTGTTGACATCTAACCAAATTACTGCTCCAACTGTTTAATAGCCACTTAATTAGACTCGATCTTTTGATTAAGCCCTAATATGGCAGCTTTCATCCCTTTCAAAGTCTCATCCTGTATGTCTACTTTCTTCAGCAACTTGTCAGACATCTCCTCAATCCTTGAACTACCAGCTATAGAATTATGATTTTATGGTGGCACATATGGTCCATTATAATACCCATCTCTGATAAACTAATCACCATCTTGGTCATGGCCCCTATTTTTGTCGTAATATCCTTCTCAATTGTTGTCTTTGTATTCATTGTCCTTGTTATATTTCGGCCTTGGTTCCCTTAACCTTGGTGCTAATAATCTTGATTGGATCCTTAGGCATTGGTCCAAAAGCCCCCCATTTTATCAGTTACAAAGAAAGTGTCCTCCTTATAACACAAACCATCATAAACGGGTGCTCTTGGTTGTTGGTGACTGACTGCATTCACCCCCTCTTGGTTTTACTTCATTAGTGCAACATTAGTACTGATATGGGCCAACTCTTGTAACGCCTACTCATTTATTTTAACTTGCTTCAGATTTGTACTAATTGAGAAAGAGCTCTTTGTTGTTGACCCTTGTTCCCCATACATGATTAGTCTTTGCTGCTCTTTCTAGTTTTTAAGCCACATCAACAAAAGTGCAATCAAAGAATGATCCTCCGGTTATGGTATCGGCAACCACTTTGCAGTTGTCATCTAAGGCCCGATAAAAGATCTCTACTAAGGAATCATTAGTAATATTATGGTCTGAAACACTCCACAAGTACTTATCAAACCGCTCCTATGTAGCTCTTATAGAACACCAGGTATCTGTTCGAAGTTTTTTATATGATTCTTAAGCTTCAACATTTTTTATTTTGAAAAATACCTCTCCAAAAAGGCTTTGTACATCTCTACCCATATAGATATAAAGCTCTGAGGGAGCTCAAATAACCATAATGGTACTTTACCAGTAAGATATAATGGGAAGACATGGAGCCCAACAACATTCATGGATAAATTTTAGTTTCCTATCATACTCTTACATATGAAGACAACATTGTGTAGATGGTTATGCAGATCCTCTCATGGTAAGCCCGAGAACAACCCTCTCAGCTACAATATCTGCAGTAACCCACTTGATATGACAATCTTGGTGTCCGCCAGTAGTAGAGGTAACACGATAGCTCTTGTGACATCCACCATCGTTGGATCAAGTCTATATTGATTCCACCCATCTACTACTGCTTGTTGACCTTGTGGTGGTTGGTTATCCGCCATATGTGGTGGTGGTAGTGGTTTTGTTCATTCAAGTTAAGCGGCTCATTCATAATGTTGTTGGCATTGTCTTGGGGCATTCTTCTCAACTTTCTTTTTATTTCTGGATCAAAGAGAGTTAAGGGATTGCCTCATCTGCGGGTATTCGGCATACACTACACCTGTATGCTGAAAAAGAAACAAAAACAACACAGATAGGTAAAATAAATAAATAAGGATTAACTTCTATGATCAATCTAATCAAAACAATCTAAAAGCCATATTTCCAAACAATGGTGAAAAAATTTGATCATGCTCAAATTATACCTCCCAATTAAGGTATAAGTAGTCGTTGTTTCAAATATAGAACCTAACAACAATTAGGGTCAATCTCAAGAGGAATATGGTCTAGACTTGGAGTAATTAAAGTAATTTCGAAGAATCAATCAACTTATTTCAAAAAGGGGAGGGGGGGGGGGGAGGGGGCGTTGTTGTGGAAAGCAATTACTAAAACCTACACTAAGAACATTTAGAATGCAAGTATTACTAGTTCAGTGAGAGAAGTAACTAGAGAATTTTGTTTCCCATGAATTCCTAACGTAGTATAACCTCACATTGTAACCTTTTCTAGTGTGTATCATGTAGAACTGGTAAGTTAGGTTCACATAATTCCTTGGGCCGACAACTAGCCAAATTTTTCCGCACAACTTAGTCCGTCTATGGGTGTCTTATTAACCCTTACCTTAGTCCAAGTGCAGCCATATCTCGGGTCGTTCAGGTTGATTAGATGAGAGTGCTCACATCGAATCTTGTTATTTATTTCTTATCCCATTCATTACCCCCTTGGTCCGACAAGAAATAATATGGTGAGTTATAATGTTGGTCACCATTAAAAAGTAATCAAAATGAAGAGATGAATAATACATACATGCACACTTTCCAAGGATTACAAATAATTAAATTTTTACTTTGTTAGTTCTTCATGGTTCCCATAACCCTAGTTGTGAATTTACCTACTCATGTTCGTTGTAAATGAAGAAATCAATTTGATATTTTCATAATTAAACACTTACAACAAAGAATTGAAGAATATGAAATCCAAAATTTCCACGTAAGTTAGAAATCCCAAGATCCGAAAGTAAGGACAAATTATATCAACTCAAAACCTATAAGAACAACTCAAAGAAAAGTAATAATATGTGTTCTGATAGTCTACACGTCCAAAAATAACTAAAAACCATATTTATAAACATAAAAATCTAAATCTAAATGGACAAGGAAAAACTAGATTCGGGCCCAACCACGAGCTAATGTACATCCCATGAACTGATTTATGGCTCGTGATTAGGGTTTCATAGATTTCCTCCTTGAATATTGAAATCCATGTACGAGACCAATTCTATGACTCGTAGTTTGGACTATGAGTCATAATCTCCTTCGTCTTGTTAACTTCCAGAAACTCTGATATTTTTTCCACCAACAACTCTACTAGTCGTGGAATTAACCATGACCGTTCTTATTAATCGTTAATAAAGTTCCAGAAATCCTTCTTATTTTTGAATCAATCCACAAACATCGACCTACGTCTCGTGGAACAAACCACGGCCCGTAGGTGGTCTCATACTAAGCAAAATTCTATAATACTTTGGCAATCTTCACAAAAACCTTCCAAATCCTATAATCCAATAAAAAAACATAAAAACACATTAAAACTACTAATATCGCTTAGAGAATGCACAAAGTTCTAAATGTAAAGCATTAAAAGTGTCATATTTTGGCGGCACATAACATTCCCAAAATGCCTTTGTGGATAAGGTATGATCATTTTGAATTAGTAATGATGTCATTTGGGTCAACTAATGTCCCAGTGATATTCATGATGTAATGGATAGGGTGTTCAAGGCCTAACTTGATGTTTTTGTTTTTTTCTTTATGGATGAAATTTTGGTGTATTTTCAGAGTAGGGAAGAGCACATAAACCATTTGAGGATTGTATTTCAAACCTTGAAGGAGATGCATTTGTTTGCCAAGTTTAGAAAGTGTGAGTTTTGGTTAAAAGAGGTGGTGTTTTTAGGAATGTGGTGTCTGGTTAAGGAATCAAGGTTGATATTAAGAAGATGGAGGCGGTGAAGAATTGGCCTAGACCATTTATTCATTTGGACATTAGGAGTTTCTTATGTCTAGACAGGTATTATAGGAGGTTTATTGAAGGGTTCTCCTCCATTTTTCACCATTTACAAGGTTGACTAAAAAGAAAGTCAAGTTTGTGAGGACGGATAAGTGTGAGAAAAGTTTTCAAACCTTGAAGGATCACTTAACTTCGGCTCCAACCTTGACATTGTTGGAGGGTACCAAAGAGTTTGTTGTGTATTGTGATGCCTCACGAGTTGGTTTGGGCTGTGTATTGACGCAACATGGAAAAATAATTTATTATGCTTCAAGGCAATTGAAGGTGCATGAAAAGAACTACCCAACATATGATCTTGAGTTAGCCATTGTGGTATTTGTATTATAGATTTGGTGTCATTACTTGTATAGGGTTCATGTTAATGTCCTCACCAACAAGAGTCTCCAATATGTGTTTAGTCAAAGGGACCTCAACCTAAGACAAACGTCATTGTTAGATGTCATGACCTAAGCGTAGGGCCTAGTCATAATACGACGAATGAGAAACTCGTAGGTACCTCACCCAAGCCTCTTAGCATTCATCAACAATTTATAGGTAATTAAACAACATTAGCAGAATTTAAAAGTGGGGAATGGGACTAAAGGAAACATGTAATCACTTGAAATATGTAAAGATGTCAATTCTAAACATCATGTGCAAACATACCAAACTTCATAAAGACTTAGCGGCATCTATGATATACTTAAGCTCCCCTCAAATACAAAAGTCACAAAAATAAGATAGAAAGTAAAAGTCTCCATAAATACAACCCAAAAACATCAATGTATTCAATGTACAAAGCATATGGAAAAAGGTGTGATCCTCGAATTAAGGGCTCACCAAAGCTACTAATCTTGGATGTAAAATCTAGCCACGTGCCGGTGGAGGAGGTGGAGTGTCAATCCCTACATGGTGACATAATGTAGGCAAAATATGTGTTAGTACGTTTGAATATATTAAATATGTGAGATGCAGTGCAAACATGAAACTATAATGTCATCATACTTGAAATTGTAATGCCTTATTCAAACATGCAATACCATAGCCGAAGTATAACACTCAATATGAAGTCAGGCTCAATGCAACATGTGATGCAAGTTTAAGGCAATGTAACCATCAAATTCATAGATTGTGGGATAAGACCATAATCGACATATAGTATCATGTGAGCTACTACATGGAATCCAACTAAACCCCCTACGTTGGCACAGGGTGTCCACTTGCTGGGTGGAGCTCCATCAACTTATGCATGCATGTCTTAGTTTAACTTAGCTATTGCAGACCCACTACCCTTAGACTACAAGGGTTTCTCCTATAGTGGCAAATAGTTAATGGGATAAGAGGTTTCTTCTAATGTTCCCTTACTGAACCCCACCTAAATACCTCATTCGGTGCTAAGTCAATCTCACCAAATACTTTAAAACATTTGAGTAATCATGCAATATATCTTAGAATCATAAGTAGAAATATATGGGAGTAGCTCAATAACTCGAAAGCCACTCAAGTGAGAAATGGCCATTCACATTGAGGGTCCATCATCAACATTTTTAAGGGTTTTACAACATGCTTACATCTTTGACAACATTCATAACTTCTAAACTTTTTTTTAGGCCCTTATCATCAACATACAACAATCATCTTAAACTTAGTGGGCTTAGATAATGACTTCAAAATCACATGCTTTAAGAAAATAGTGCAAGATCATGATAAAATTCATCAAGTTAAAACATACTCAAACAACCCACATCATTATGTCAAAACCCTAGATAATGAAATCATAACATTTAACTCAATAACCATAAGAACTCATAGTAATTCATCACATTACATTATTAGAGTCAAAATACATGAAGATATATCATTAAAAACATAATTAAAACATGCTCATAGAACTCATTATTTCTCAAGAACTTAAAGAAAAGGTACAAGGATTTATGGTTGGTCTTTGTGGATGAAAGGAACCCAAAACTCATGCTCACATACCTGATTATGACCTCTAGGAAAGGCCTAAAGAAGTTAAAGAAGAAATTTCTTGGAAGAAAACCCTAGCCTTGTGTCACGACCTGAGCCTAGGGCCTAGTCGCAACACGATGAATGAGGAACCCAAAGGTACCTTGCCCAAGCCTCTCAGTGTTCATTAAGCATTCATAGGTAATTAATAATATAATACAAAATTAAAAGTAGGGAATGGGACTAAGGGAAACGTTCAAGTTTAGAGATCAAGATAACATCTCAAAGAAAAGGTTTCATCGTCCAAATATACCATTCTATATTAGACTTTGTTGGGACCAAACCATAGTCATTTCTCCTCTCAAATACAAAAGACATGAAAATAAAAGTCTCCAATGAGCAATTATAAATACACAGATGTCTAAAAATACATAGCATGAAGAAAGAAGGTGGAATCCCCAAACTAAGGGATCACCATGCTACTTGTCTCAAGCATCAGAAGGTAGCAACATATCGGTGGAAGAGGTGGAATGTCGGACCCTACATGGTGATATCATATAGGCAAAATATGTGTTAGTACCTTGGAATGTGCTAACTATGTAAGATATAATGCAAATATGAAACTGTAATATCATCGTGTATGAAATTGTAATACCATCATTAATCAAACTTATAAGTCTCCATGCATGGAATTGTAATGTCATCATTCAAATATGCTAAAACATGATCAAGGAATAAAGCTCAATTTGAAGTAAATCAAAGTATCATATGAAAACACATGTGATGGAACGAACATATCAAATCATAAACTTTGTGGGAGAGGATCGTAATCAACATATAAGACCATGTGAGTCGTTACATAAAATCCAACATAACCCCCTAAGTTAGCATGGGGAGACCACTTATAGGGTGGAACTCTGTCAACATAAGCATGCATCTTTCCTTATCATTAGGGCTTTTGTTGATCCACTAGCCTAGCCTACCAAAGTTCCTATGGTGGCACATAGTTAATAGGGCATGGGGTTGCTACTAGGGTTCCCTGAACGAACCCCACCTCAATGTCTCATTCAGTGTTAATTCAATCCCACAGAATACTTTTAAACATAATCATAGTCATGTACTGTAACTTAGAATCATAAGTATCAATCTCATAGGAATAACTCAATAACTCGAAAACCACCTAAGTGAGAATTGGTCTTTCACATTGAGGGTGTATCATGAACATCTTTAAGGTCTTTACAACTTGCTTATATTATTTGAAAACATTCATAACTTTAAAACTTACTTTTAGCCCCTATCCTTAACATCAAGTGAAATTTACTATAAACTTAGTGGGCCTATGCAATGACTTGAAAACCAGATGATTTAATGGTATAATGCATGAATATGATAAAATATGCAACTTTAAAACTAGGATTAAGTAGCCCACACATCATTGAAAAAACCCTAGGTAATGAAATTATAACAACCAACTTTGTAAGCACAGGAAATCATGGTACATTATCACATTACTCATTTAAGGCAAAATACATGAAAATACATCATAAAAATGTCATTTAAATCATGGTTATGCAACTCAACAATTTCAACTTAAATAAAAGGTAAAAACATTTATTGAGGAACTTTGTGCGTGTAAGATAGCCACAAATCAAACTCACATACCTGAAAATGACCTTAAGAGAAGGCTTAAAGAAGTTTGGGAAGAATATCTTAGATGGAAACCCTAATCCTTGCCCTTGCCTTTGCCTTGCCTTAGAGAATTTGAAAGAATGAGGAATATAGTGAATGAGAGGGTTTAGCGCATAATATGGGAGGCAAAAGAGTCCAACTACATTATGAGAGGGTTTAACGCCTAATATGGGAGGCAAAAGAGTCCCAAAATAATATAGTTTTAAGCCTAGGGTGCAAGGAACAAAAATATCCTTCATTATAATTATCGAGACACAGTCCACAACCTCATTTATGGATTATAAAATTGTCTACTAATCGTATTATGGTTTTGGTCTGGTTCAATTAAGGAAAATTTCTAAAATTCGGTCTCTAAAGTCTCATATACGAGACCAATCTATGACTCATAGTCTGATCTACACGTCCTAGACTCACCCTAGAGTGACCCAACACTTAGGAAAATTTCACCATTTCAGTACCCTAACTATGAGGCCTACTACAGTCCATAAACCTATATACGAGTCATAATGTTTGTTCATAGTTCAACTTCATAAACCATATTTTCCATCAACTCTAGTCATCCAACCACGAGCCTATTCTACAGTCCATATCTTTTAAGGACTGTAAAGACCCTTCGTGAATGTCTCTTACACTTGGTTAATTTTATCTTGGCAAGCCCCATCCACGAATCTTGTTTATGACACATGATTTGAATCATGAGTCATAAATGAGGCTTGTACTTCTACCCTGCAATATTTTCAGTTCCACTTCATCTGAAATTTCTAACCTCCTAACTTGTGGGTCCTTACAATATCTTTTCCTTGGGAACACTAATCTATGAATGTGCTAAACGTAAGCTTTATGGAGTTAAAAAGTAGATAACAGTCCAACATGAATGCAAAATGCAAATTTAAACATATTTTCATGAAATTTTTAATCTCAGGCTTTAAACATGCTCTAAAATAGCTCATAAACATGTAAATATACATATACAACATGAGAAACTAAAATGCAAGAAATTGGAGGTCTTAGGCAAGAAGGACTTAGTACCTTAAGCTTGAGGAGAGTGGAGAAGATGAGGGTATCACTTCATTATGTATGCTTCCACTTCTTGCATTGCACTCTTAACTTGTTCATTTCTCTATAACACTTCAACGGATACAACCTCTTTATTTCATAACCTCTTCACTTACCGGTCTAGAATCTTAACTGGAACCTTTTTAAAGGTTAAATTTTCTTCAATGCTCACATCTTCCAATGAGACTATGGAGTTTGGATCCCCCATTAATTTCCTCAACATAGATACATGGAACACCAGGTGAATCATGTTCATCTCCATTTGAAATGACCCAAAAGGTTCCTAAAAATGTGCTTCGGAAGTTACCGGAAACTTGTTTTAGCTATATCTAAAAATTCGTTTTATTTTTTGAAAATCTGACTTCATATTCTTCTTTAGGGGGTCAAATGGAGTGGGAAATGGGTCTCACCCGAATTTTAGAGCGACCGTATCAAAATCCAAAATTTCCAAGTGAAGCCTTTTTCGATAGTCTACTTTGGAGGATCATATCTCTTAGCACACAAATAAATGGGTGGCCCATAATATATCCATGAACATCCCTTTGAGTTAGCTACCCAACGCACTTCGTTTCACCTCATTTGGAGTTCGGACGAAGAATTTATGCCCATTTTCGTAAATTTTGTCCGTGCAGGAAATGCAAATTCCAGAATGCTATTTTACTGTTCATAAGCCTCATTTTTTTCTCTAAGTGTTGGGAACGTTTTAATATGAGGGGATATGTCCCATACTTTGTCATTTTAACTTCATTCCACTCAAGAACATTCCCAAAACTCT
>JBCEWC010020361.1:0-10967 GCA_038996855.1 Solanum aculeatissimum
CCGTCGCTTTTCATTAAACGGCTTTGACAGTTGACCAAAAGCGGAGGAAGTCCGTCGCTTTTTCCGTCGCTTTTAAAAAAAAAATTAAATAAATTTAAAAGAAAAGCGACGGAGAGAGACGTCCAGTCCGTCGCTTTTAAGAATTCTGAATAGTGACGGACAAAAGACACAGTCCGTCGCTATATAATTAAGAATATTTAAATTAAATAAAAAAAATTGGCGGAAAAAACCGCCAAAGAAGGCGACCCTGTCCGTCGCTTTCTCAAAAAAAATTTAAAAAATTAATTTGTTAATTAATTAAGCGACGGACTGCGACGGTTAGTTCGTCGCTTTATTTGCCGTCGCTTTTTCGTAGTTTTTTAGTAGTGAATGGGCGGGGCCGAGTCTGGACCGCTTGAAACCCGATCGTAAAGTCTGAACCGTTCGAAACCTTAATTATGGGTCGGCCAGAGTCCGAACCAGTCGAAGCTCGATTAGCGGGCCGACGCTGCCAGGAACCGCTGTGAAGCCGATTAATGGGTCGGGTTGTTTCTGCACCGCTTGAAACTCGACCGTAAAGTCCGAACCGATCGAAGCCCTAATTATGGGTCGGCCCGAGTCCGAACCAGTCAAAACTCGATTAGTGGGCTGAGGTTGCCAGGAACCGCTGGGAAGCTAATTAATGGGTCGGGCCGAGTCATGACCGCTTGAAACCCCACCCTAAAGTCCAAACCGATCGAAGCCCTTATTATGGGTCGGCCCGAGTTCGAACCAGTCGAAGTTCGATTAGCGGTCCGAGGCTGCCAGGAATAGTTGTAAATCCGATTAATGGGCCAGGCTGAGTCCGGACCGCTCGAACCCCGATCCTTAAGTCTGAATCGGTCGAAGCTCTAATTATGTGCCGACCTGAGTTCGATCAGGTCAAATCTCGATTAGCGGGCCGAGGCTGCCAGGAACCGCTGGGAAGTCGATTAATGGGCCGGACCGAGTCTGGACCGCTCGAAACCCGACCGTAAAGTCCGAACAGGTCGAAGCCCTAATTATGGGCTGGCCCGAGTTCGAATCGGTCGAATCTCGATTAGTGGGCTTAGGCTGCCAGGAACCGCTGGGAAGCCGATTAATGGGCCGGACCGAGTCTGTACCGCTTGAAACCCCACCCTAAAGTCCAAACCGGTCGAAGCCTTTATTATGGGCCGACCCGAGTCTGAACTAGTGAAGTTCGATTAGCGGTCCGAGGCTGCCAGGAACCGCTCTAAAGCCGATTAATGGGCCGCGCCGAGTCCGGACCGCTCGAAACCTGACCCTTAAGTCTGAACCGGTCAAAGCCCTAATTATGTGCCGGCCTGAGTCCGATCCGGCCTGGACCGCTCGAAACCCGATCGTAAAGTCTGAACCGGTCGAAACCTTAATTATGGGCCGGCCCGAGTCTTAACCAATCGAAGCTCAATTAGCGGGCCGACGCTGCCAAAAACCGTTGGGAAGCCGATAAATGGGTAGGGCCGAGTTCGGACCGTTCGAAACCCGACCGTAAAGTCTGAACCGGTCGAAACCCTAATTATGGGTCGGCTAGAGTCTGAACCGGTCGAATCTCGATTAGCGAGCCAAGGCTCCCAAGAACCGCTGGGAAGTCGATTAATGGGTCGGGCTGAGTCCAAACCGCTCGAAACCCAACCCTATAGTGCGAACCAATCGAAACCCTAATTATGGGTCGCCCCGAGTCCGAACTGGTCGAATCTCGATTAGCGAGTCGAGGTTGCCAGGAACCGCTGGGAAGCCGATTAATGGGCTGGGCTGAGTCTGGACCGCTCGAAACCCGATCGTAAACTCCGAATCGGTCAAAACCCTAATTAAAGGTTGGCCTGAGTCCGAACCGGTCGAATCTCGATTAGCAGGCCGAGGCTGTCAGGAACCACTGGGAAGCCGATTAATGGGCCGAGCAGAGTTCGGACCGCTCGAAACCCGTTCGTAAAGTCCGAACCGGTCGAAGCCCTAATTATGGGCAGGCTCAAGTTTGAACCGGTCGAATCTCGATTAGCTGGCTGAGGCTGCGAGGAACTGCTGGCAAACTTACTAATGGGCCTAGGCCAAGTCTGGACCACTCGAAACCCCACCCTAAAGTCCATACCGATCGAAACCCTTATTATGGGCCGGCCCGAGTCCGAACAGGTCAAATCTCGATTAGCGGGCCGAGGATTTCAGAAACCGCTGGAAAGCCGATTAATGGGCCAGGCAGAGTCCGGACCGCTCGAAACCCAATCCTACAGTCAGAACCGGTCGAAACCCTAATTATGGGTCGGCCCGAGTCCGAACCAGTCAAATCTCGATTAGCTGGCTGAAGCTGCCAGGAACCGCTGGGAAGCCGATTAATGGGCCGACCCGAGTCCGGACCGCTCGAAACCTGATGGTAAATTCTGAACCGGTCGAAACCCTAATTATGGACCAGCCCCTAGTCCGAACCAGTCGGATCTCGATTAGCGGGCCGATGCTGCCAGGAACCGCTGGGAAGCCGATTAATAAGCTGGGCCAATTCTGGACTGCTCGAAACCCGATCGTAAAGTCTAAACCGGTCGAAACCCTAATTATGGGTCGACCCGAGTCCGAACCAGTCGAAGCTCGATTAGCGGGCCAAACCTGCCAGGAACCGCTTTGAAGCCGATTAATGGATCGGGCCGAGTCTGGACCGCTCGAAACCCGATCGTAAAGTCTGAACCGGTCGAAACCTTAATTATGGGCCGACCCGAGTCCGAACCAATCGAAGCTCGATTAGCAAGCCGACACTGCCAGAAACCGCTGTGAATCCGATTAATGGGTTGGGCTGATTCTGCACCGCTTGAAACCTGACCGTAAAGTACGATCCGATCGAAGCCCTAATTATGGGTCGGCCCGAGTCCAAACCGGTCGAATCTCGATTAGTGGGCTGAGGCTGCCAGGAACCTCTGGGAAGCCGATTAATGGGCCTAGGCCAAGTCTGGACCACTCGAAACCCCACCCTAAAGTCCATACCGGTCGAAACCCTTATTATGGCCTGACCCGAGTATGAACCAGTCGAAGTTCTATTAGCGGTCCGAGGCTGCCAGGAACCGCTCTGAAGCCGATTAATGGGCCGGGCCGAGTCCGGACCGCTCGAAACCTGACCCTTAAGTCTAAACCGGTCAAAGCCCTAATTATGCGCCGGCCTGAGTTGGATCCGGCCTAGACCGCTCAAAACCCGATCGTAAAGTCTGAACCGGTCAAAACTTTAATTATGGGCCGGCCCAAGTCCGAACCAGTCGAAGCTCGATTAGCAGGCCGACGCTGCCAGAAACCGCTTGGAAGCCGATTAATGGGTAGGGCCGAGTCCGGACCGCTTGGAAGCCGATTAATGGGTAGGGCCGATTCCGGACCGCTCGAAACCCGACCTTAAAGTCCGAAATGGTCGAAACCCTAATTATGGGTCAGCCCGAGTCTAAACCAGTTGAATCTCGATTAGCGAGCCGATGCTCCCAAGAACCGCTGGGAAGCTGATTAATGGGCCGGTCCGAGTCCGAACCGCTCGAAACCCAACTCTACAGTTCGAACCGGTCGAAACCCTAATTATGGGTTGGCCCGAGACAGAACTGGTCAAATCTAGATTAGCGAGTCGAGGCTGCCAGGAACCACTGGGAAGCAGATTAATGGGCCGGGATGAGTCTGCACCGCTCGAAACCCGACCGTAAACTCCGAACCTGTCAAAAACCTAATTAAAAGTTGGCCCGAGTCCGAACCGGTCGAATCTCGATTAGCAGGCTGAGGCTGCCAGGAACCGTTGGGAATATGATTAATAGGCCGGGCCGAGTCTTCACAACTCGAAACCCGACCATAAAGTCCGAACCGGTCAAAACCCTAATTATGGGTTGGCCCGAGTCCGAACCTGTCGAATCTTGATTAGCAGGCCGAGGCTGCCAGGAACCTCTAGGAAGCCGATTAATGGGCTGGGCCTAGTCCAGACCGATCGAAACCCAACCCTACAGTCTGAACTGGACGAAACCCTAATTATGGGTCGGACCGAGTCTGAACCGGTCGAATCTCGATTAGCGAGTCGACGCTGCCAAGAACTGCTGGGAAGCCGATTAATGGGCCGGGTTGAGTCTGCACCAGTTGAAACCCGACAGTAAAGTTCGAACCGGTCAGAACCCTAATTATGGGTCGGCCGGAGTATGAACCGGTCGAATCTTGATTAGCGGGCTGAGGCTGTCAGGAACCGCAGGGAAGCCTATTAATGGGCCGGCCCGAGTCTGGACCGCTCGAAACCTGATGGTAAAGTCTGAACCAGTCGAAACCCTAATTATGGGCCAGCCCAAGTTCGAACCAGTCGAATCTCGATTAGCGAGTCGAGGCTGCCAGGAACCGCTGGGAAGCCGAATAATGGGCCGAGCTGAGTCTGCACCACTCGAAACCCGACCGTAAAGTCCGAACCGATCAAAACCCTAATTATGGGTCGGCCCGAGTCCGAACCGATCGAATCTCGATTAGCGGGCAGAGGCTGCCAGGAACCGCTTGGAAGCCGATTAATGGGTCGGGCCGAGTCTGGACCACTTGAAACCCGATCGTAAAGTCTGAACCGTTCGAAACCTTAATTATGGGTCAGCCCGAGTCCGAACCAGTCGAAGCTCGATTAGCGGGCCGACGCTGCCAGGAACCACTGTAAAGCCGATTAATGGGCCGGACTGTGTCTGCACCGCTCGAAACCCGACTGTAAAGTCCGAACCGGTCGAAGCCCTAATTATGGGCCGGCCCGAGTCTGAACCGGTTGAAACTCGATTAGTGGGCTGAGGCTGCCAGGAACCGCTGGGAAGCCGATTAATTGGCCGTGCTGAGTCATGACCGCTTGAAACCCCACCCTAAAGTCCAAACCGGTCGAAGCCCTTATTATGGGTCGGCCCGAGTCCGAACCAGTCGAAGTTCGATTAGCGGTCCGAGGCTACCAGAAATCGTTGTGAATCCGATTAATGGGTCGGGTCGACTCCGGATCGCTCGAACCCCGACCCTTAAGTCTGAACCGGTCGAAGCCCTAATTATGTGCTGACCTGAGTTTGATCTGGTCAAATCTCGATTAGTGGCCCGAGGCTGCTAGGAACCGCTGGGAAGCCGATTAATGGGCCGGGCCGAGTCTGGATCGTTCGAAACCCGACCGTAAAGTCTGAAACGGTCGAAACCCTAATTATGGGTCAGCCAGAGTCTGAATCGGTCGAATCTTGATTAGTGAGCCGAGGCTTCCAGGAACAGCTGGGAAGCCGATTAATGGGCCGGGCCGAGTCTGAACCGCTCGAAACCCAACCCTACAGTCCGAATCGGTCGAAACCCTAATTATGGGTCGGTACGAGTCCGAATCGGTGGAATCTCAATTAACGAGTCGAGGCTGCCAGGAACCGCTGGAAAGCCAATTAATGGGCCGGGCTGAGTCTGCATCGCTCGACACTCGACCGTAACCTCCGAACCGATCAAAACCCTAATTAAAGGTTGGCCCGAGTCCGAACCAGTCGAATCTCGATTAGCGGGTTGAGGCTGCCAGGAACCGCTGGGAAGCCGATTAATGGGCCGGGCCGAGTCTGGACCGCTCGAAACCCGACCGTAAAGTCCGAACCGGTCAAAACCCTAATTATGGGTTGGCCCGAGTCCGAACCTGTCGAATCTCGATTAGCACGCCGAGGCTGCCAGGAATCGTTAGGAAGCCAATTAATAGGCTGGGCCTAGTCTAGACCGATCGAAACCCGACCCTAAAGTCCGAACCCGTCGAAGCCCTAATTATGTGTCAGCCCGAGTCCGAACCGGTCGAATTTCAATTAGCGGGCCGAGGCTGCCAGAAACTGCTGTAAATCCGATTAATGGGCCAGGCTAAGTCTGCAACGCTCGAAACCCGACCGACAAATTCTGAACCGGTCGAAGACCTAATTATGGGCGAGCCTGAGTCCGAACTGGTCAAATCTCGATTAGCGGGCTGAGGCTGCCAGGAACCGCTGGGAAGCCGATTAATGGTCCGGGCCGAGTCCGGAGCGCTAAAAATCCGACCATAATGTCCGAACCGGCGAAGCCCTAATTATGGGCGGGCCCGAGTCCGAACTGGTCGAAGTCCTAATTATGGGCTGACCCGAGTCTGAACCGGTCGAATCTCGATTTGCGGGCTGAGGCTGCTACAAAACCGCTGGGAAGTCGATTAATGGGTTTGGCCGTGTCGGACTTCTCGAAACCCGACCATAAAGTCCGAACCAGTCGAAGCCCTAATTATGGGCCGAACTGGTAGAATCTCGATTAGCTAGCCGAGGCTGCCAGGTTCCACTGGAAAGACGATTAATGGGTCGGGCCTAGTCTGGACCGCTCGAAACTCGACCATAAAGTTCGAACCGATCGAAGCCCTAATTATGGGTCGGGTAGATTCCGAACCGGTCGAGTCTTGATTAGCGGCTGAGGCTGCCAAGAACCGCAGGGAAGCCGATTAATGGGCCGGGCCGAGTTCGGACCGCTCGAAACCCGATCGTAAAGTCCGAAACGGTCGAAGCCCTAATTATGGGCAGGCCCGAGTCTGAACCGGTTGAATCTCGATTAGCGAGCCGAGAATGCCAGGAACCGCTAGGAAACTGACTAATAGGTCGGGCCTAGTCCGGACCGCTCGAAACCCCACCCTAAAGTCAAAATCGGTCGAAGCCCTTATAATGGGCCAACCCGAGTCCGAACCGGTCGAATCTTGATTAGTGGGCCTAGGCTGCCAGGAACCGCTGGGAAGCCGATTAATGGGTCGGGCCGAGGCCAGTCTACTCGAAACCCGATCGTAAAGTCCAAACCGGTCGATGCCCTAATTATGGGCCGGCCCGAGTCCGAATCGGTCAAATCTCGATTAGCGGGCCGAGTTTGCCAGGAACCGCTGGGAAGACAATTAATGGGTTGGGCCGAGTCCGGACCGCTCAAAACCCAACCCTACAGTGCGAACTGGTCAAAACTCTAATTATAGGTCGACCCGAGTCTGAACCGACCGAATCTCGATTAGCCAGTCGAGGCTGCCAAGAACTGCTGGGAAGTCGATTAATGGGTCGGGTTAAGTCTGCACCACTAGAAACCTGACAGTAAAGTCTGAACTGGTCAGAACCCTAATTATGGGTCAGCCCGAGTCCGAACCGGTCGAATCTCGATTAGCGGGCTGAGGCTGCCAGGAACTGCTGGGAAGCCGATTAATAGGCCGGCCCGAGTCTGGACCGCTCGAAACCCGATCGTAAAGTCTGAACCGATCGAAACCCTAATTATGGGCGGGCCTGAGTCCGAACCAGTCGAATCTCGATTAGTGAGTCGAGGCTGCCAGAAACCGCTAGGAAGCCGATTAATGGGTCGGGCTGAGTCTGCATCGCTCGAAACCCGATCGTAAACTCCGAACCGATCAAAACCCTAATTAAAGGTTGGCCCGAGTCCGAACCGGTCAAATCTCGATTAGCGGGCTGAGGCTGCCAGGAACTACTGGGAAGCCGATTAATGGGTTGGGCCGAGTCTAGACCGCTCGAAACCCGACCGTAAAGTCAAAACCGGTCGAAACCCTAATTATGGGTTGGCCCGAGTCCGAACCTGTCGAATCTTGATTAGCAGGCCGAGACTGCCAGGAACTTCTAGGAAGCCGATTAATAGGTCGGGCCTAGTCCAGACCGATCGAAACCCGACCCTAAATCGAATCTCAATTAGCGGGCCGAGGTAGCTAGAAAACGTTTTGAAGCCAATTAATGGGCCGGGCTGAGTCCGCACCGCTCGAAACTCGACCGTAAATTCTGAACCGGTCGAAGACCTAATTATGGGCGAGCCTGAGTCTGAACCGTTCAAATCACGATTAGCGGGCTGAGGCTGCCAGGAACCGCTAGGAAGCCGATTAATGGTCCGGGCCGAGTTCGAAGCGCTCGAAACCAGACCGTAATGTCCGAACCGGTCGAAGCCCTAATTATGGGCGAGCTCAAGTCCAAACCGGTCGAATCTAGATTAGTAGGCCGAGGCTGCTAGGAACCGCTGGGAAGCCGATTAATGGTTCGGGCTGAGTTCGGACCACTCGAAACCCGACCTTAACATCCGAATCGGTCGAAGCCCTAATTATGGGTCGGCCCGAGTCCGAACCGGTCGAATCTCAATTAGCGGGTTGAGGCTGCCAGAAACCGCTGGGAAGCTGATTAATGGTCCGGGGCGAGTCCGGACCGCTCGAAACACGATCGTAAAGTCTGAACCAATCGAAGCCCTAATTATGGGCCGAGCCTAGTTCGAACCGGTCGAATCTCGATTAGCGGGCCGAAGTTTCCAAGAAACGCTGGCAAGCCAATTAATCGGCCGGGCCGAGTTCGGACCGTTCGAAACCCGACCCTAAAGTCCGAACCGGTCGAAGCCCTAATTATGGGCCGGCTCGAGTCTGAATCAGTAAAATCTCGATTAGCGAGCCGAGGCTGTCATGAACCGTTGGGAAGCTAATTAATAGGCCGAACCGAGTCCGGACCACTCGAAACCCGACCGAAAAGTCCGAACCGGTCGAAGCCATAATTATGGGCGGCCCCGAGTCCGAACCGATCGAATCTTGGTTAGCGGGCCGAGGCTGCCAGGAACCGCTGGGAAGTCGATTCATGGCCCGGGCTGAGTCCGGACCGCTTGAAATCCGACCGTAAAGTCCGAACTAGTCGAAGCCCTAATTATGGGTCGGCCCGAGTCTGAACTGGTCGAATCATGATTAGCGAGCCGAAGCTGCCAGGAACCGCTGTGAAGCCGATTAATGGGTAAGGCTGAGTCCGAACCGCTTGAAACCCGATCGTAAAGTTCGAACCAGTCAAAGCCATAATTATGGGCCGACCCGAGTCTGAACCGGTCAAAGCTCGATTAGCGGGCCGAGCCTGCCATAAACCGCTGTGAAGCCGATTAATGGGTCGAGCCGAGTCCAGACCGCTCGAAACCCGACCTTAAAGTCCGAACTGGTCGAAGCCCATATTATGGGCCGACCCTAGTCCGAACCGTTCAAATCTTGATTAGCGGGCCAAGCCTGCCAGAAACCGCTATGAAGCCGATTAATGGGCTGAGCCGAGTTCGGATCGCTCGAAACCCGACCGTAAAGTCTTAACCGGTCGAAGCCCTAATTATGGGCCGACCCTAGTCCGAACCGGTTGAATCTCAATTAGCGGGTCGAGGTTGCCAGGGACCGCTGGGAATCCGATTAATGGGCCGGGCCGAGTTCAGACCGCTCGAAACCCGACCATAAAGTCCGAACTAGTCGAAGTCCTAAATATGGGCTGATCCGAGTCTGAACCGGTCGAATCTCGATTTGCGGGCTAAGGCTGCTAGAAACCACTGGGAAGTCGATTAATGGGTCAGGCCGAGTCTGGACTGCTCGAAACCCGACCGTAAAGTCCTAACCGGTCGAAGCCCTAATTATTGGGTTGAACCAGTCGAATCTCGATTAGCGAGCCGAGGCTGCCAGGTACCACTGGAAAGACGATTAATGGGTCGGGCCTAGTCTGGACTACTCGAAACTCGACAGTAAAGTCCGAACCGGTCGAAGCCCTTATTATTGGTCGGCCCGAGTCCGAACCAGTCGAATATCGATTAGTGGGCCGAGGCTGCCAGGAACCGCTGGGAAGCCGATTAATAGGTCGGGCTGAGTCCGGATCGCTCGAAACCCGACCGTAAAGTCCGAATGGGTCAAAGCCCTAATAATGGGCAGGCCCGAGTGTGAATCGGTCGAATCTCGATTAGCGGGCCCAGGCTGCCAGGAACCACTAGGAAACCAACTAATGGGCCGGGCCTAGTCCGGACCGCTTGAAACCCCACCCTAAAGTCAAAACCGATCGAAGCCCTTATTATGGGCCAGCCCGAGTCCGAACCGATCGAATCCCGATTAGCAGGCCTAGGCTGCCAGGAACCGCTGGAAAGTCGATTATGGGCCGGGCCGAGGCCGGTCAGCTCGAAACCCGACCGTAAAGTCCGAACCGATCGATGCCCTAAATATGGGTCGGCCCGAGTCCGAACCGGTCAAATCTCAATTAGCGGGCTGAGTCTGCCAGGAACCGCTGGGAAGCCGATTAATGGGTTGGGCTGAGTCTGGACTGCTCAAAACCCAACCCTACAGTCCGAACCGGTCTAAACCCTAATTATGGGTCGGCCCGAGTCCGAACCGGTCGAATCTCGATTAGCTAGTCAAGGCTGCCAAGAACCGCTGGGAAGCCGATTAATGGGCTGAGTTGAGTCTGCACCACTCGAAACCCGACAGTAAAGTCCGAACTGGTTAGAACCCTAACTATGGGTCGGCCCGAGTTCGAACCGGTCGAATCTCGATTAGCGGGCTGAGGCTGCCAGGAACCGCTGGGAAGCTGATTAATGGGCCGGCCCAAGTCTGGACCGCTCGAAACCCGATCGTAAAGTCTAAACCGGTTGAAACCCTAATTATGGGCCGGCCCGAGTCCGAACCAGTCAAATCTCGATTAGCGAGTCGAGGCTGCCAAAACCGCTAGGAAGCCGATTAATGGGACGAGCTGAGTCTGTACCACTCGAAACCCGACCGTAAAGTCCGAACCGGTGAAAACGCTAATTATGGGTCGGCCCGAGTCTGAACCAGTCGAAGCTCAATTAGCGGGTCGAGGCTGCCAGGAACCACTGTGAAGACGATTAATAGGCCAGGCCGAGTCTGGACCATTTGAAACCCGATCGTTAAATTAGAACCGGTTGAAACCTTAATTATGGGCCAGCCCGAGTCCGAACCAGTCTAAGCTCGATTAGTGGGCCGACGCTGCCAGAAACTGCTGTTAAGCCGATTAATGGGCCAGGCTGAGTATGCACCGCTCGAAACCCGACCGTAAAGCCCGAACAGGGCGAAGCCCTAATTATGGGTCGGCCCGAGTCCGAATCGGTCAAATCTCGATTAGCGGGCCGAGGCTGCCAGGAACAGCTGGGAAGCCGAATAGAGGTTCGGGCAAAGTCCGGAGTGCTCGAAACCCGACCGTAAAGTCCGCACCGGTCGAAGCCCTAATTAT
>JBCEWC010020362.1:0-10966 GCA_038996855.1 Solanum aculeatissimum
TTGGTGCTCATTTGACCAAGCCATATCATGTCCTATATACATAGTACTAGTACACGTGAAACGCGGGGTGTTACATTGGTACTCTTACTCACATAATTTCGTAATTACTTTTGTATAAAAGGTAAATTCTCATAGAACCTCATATGCTTGTAGAATAAACTGGAACACTTAACTCGACTTTAGAAAGGTAATTTAAACTTTAGGATATTCATAAAGAGCTTAAGGTGCTTCACTTAGTTTCCACATATATATTTCATTAGTAGTTTGTAAAAGAAAGTTTTCAAAAGAACATATTAGCGAGGAAAGTGGATTGATTGCAAATTATTATTGTTCCTCTGTAATTTTAAGTCACAATACCCAAAGAAGAGTAAGAATTCATAAAGATGGACCTGTAGTTAAGAGAATCGATAAAGCAACATATAGTTGTTAAATACCCAACCTACCCAAACGAGTGAAATATCAATATAATGGAGACACAAAAATGTTTCAGCTGCAATTCCAATGTCTTTCATAGAAAGTCTTTTTAGCAATAGAATGGTAAAGTATTACATTTGATGATTTAGAAGTTTTCCTAAAATTCGTTGCTCAAAAGAAGGACATCGTTTAGTCTTAACATACCTTTCAACCAAAGCTTCAAAGGTGTCTGTATGAAACTCAATCAACCTGTTATAATGCAATAATTGATAGAATCAACAAGGCTGTGAGAATGAGGCATAGACAATCAATAAGGTGTTAATGTTAAGCTCACAACTAGGAAACTCCAAAGCATAAAAGGAGGGCAATACAATAATAAATGACAGTTAAATCCGACAATAATATTAAAAAAAACCTCTTAAAGAAGCGATGAGCTCTCGAGGCACTATTTCAATGTGTACTTCATGTCATTTGATCAAACAATAATAACCAAGCACAATAAGCTAAAGGTGATGCCTAGAGCAACAATATATAAAATAATACACCGTGGCTCAAAAATCTATCAAAATGATACTATAACATAGGATTATGAAAGAGGATCATAGGTAACTGATTTCTTTGACAAATAGCCTTGAAGTACCAATCCAAATAATTTGTCTTTTTAAAGTAACAATAGTCGAAGTCAAAATCAACAAGAAACTACAAAAAGTTATCAGTAACTATAATATTTCATAACTAGAAGCTTAGAATCTCAATTCAACAAATAGATAATTGTATGAGATCCTTACCTTGCTAATATCAAGCCATAGCTACTCAAAATACTCAATAAACACATGCAATCTTGAGGCCACAACACCCATGAAGATACGCCACAAAATCGATGGTGCTCTCTATACCAAAATGACGAACTCGCTATGTAGAGTAACTTCTATTAAACTTTCGAGTTGAAAGAATAGTTATCCATGAAGAATTCATGGGCTTTGTTTTTGACTTTTAGTGAACTATTGATATTTTTCTGATGAAAAATGAGTCCAAATCAACTTATATAACACTAAACCGATATAGAGTCGAGGGGCCCACCTTGATGTGCCTCCTTGCGCAGTTTTACAAAAATATGAATATCTCTCTATTTTGAAGTTGTATGGACAAACTGTTCAGCGTGCTGGAACTAGACTCGTAGACCTTCAATTTCATATGACATGGATCTTCTAACTCTTTATATATTAGGAGAAAAATTCTAAAACAATTGACACAAACTTTTAGAGATTTCCTTAACAACATTTACAATAACTTTTGTCGACCTTTAGTTTGCAACTTCCACACTTAACATAGGAACTTTTTACAATTAAAATAATTAATAAACTATCCTTCCTAATATGTTAACTAGACTTAGTCTTACTCCAAAAGTATAGGTTATTTTCAATGTTCAAGCACATTTCTTTGACTCAAACTTGTTTAAAAACATCCTTCACCCATTACTTTAGTCTAATTATTTGATATTGCATCCCTTTGCAACCTTATTCTCCCAATGTGATAGTCTAAGTCACATACACTTCATATACTCATCCATGTTATGTATATTATGCGAAAGAAACATAGGGTCTCACAACAATTAGGCTTGTATGGATGTTTCGGTTTATATGATTTTAATGCTTTATTTATTTTATTTTTAAGTGGTATCAGCTTCTTTATAATATATGCATAAATAAACCACTAAATACATCTTCCTCGAATAAAAAGACATACTTTTTTTTTGCCGTGAATATGTTGGAGACTTAGATTTTTCCTCCACTCTCAATTCTCTTATTCACTACACTGACCTCAACAGTTCTGTGCACAAACACGAGGAAGAAACACCATTGTTCCCTACCATTATTTGTAAGTGTAGAAATTCTTCCACAAAATAAATAACAAGATGGTGAGATAACATCATTACAGAACATTGGTTGGCGGTTATAAAATTTAATTTTAAGTGAATAGTTAGTGGTAAGTCATGACAATTGACACATGTAGTTAAATGAGTTGTACCAAAAGAATACTTACCCATTTATACGCAGTAAAATAATACACTTTAAATTTATGATAACTTTAATATGAAAAGGCACAAAACTCCAACACAGTATATTAGTGGCAGCAGAAGAATATATTAAAGTTGCACGTTGTAATCCCAAAATCTAAATGGTTTAATTAATTTGAATTTTTGAAAGTTGTGAAAGTCGTAAGCGTGGAATGCTGTCAAATATTTTTGAAATGTTCCAAAATGGATGTATCACAAGAATTGGAATAGTAAGAACAACAAAAGCAATAACAAATTTTACTCAGCCTTGCAACATTATTCACATTTCAGGATTGTTGTACTGTACACAGCAGGTAAAAACGTCTAATCTACACGAGATAGGCTCTTGCAAGAAATCTGTGAGCAGACAAAACAACAAATTGTTTGTCGGGTAGGGGCGTAGGACGAGCTTACACTCAAAAATTAGTAGATGTCATCAGGTATTTTGCGCCTCCCAGCTAAAAAAGGAACTACAAAAGTCACACATGATAACATAACAAATGGTGATGCCATAGAAACATGTTTCTGTAATGAGACATCAATGTGGATATTTAGCTGGACTCTACTTTATACTTTAGTGCCTCCGAAAGTATAACTTCGCTTCACCCTGGATGGAAGAAACATCTTTAGTCAGGAGAAGTAACCCACAAAATTATAAATGATAAATTGGAACCTGATAACTCCATTAATGGAGTGTGTAAGCTACCTCAACAGCTTAGCAAGTGATAGGAGTAATATGAGAGAAGGGAAGAAGAGAATTGAGAACTGAAAGAATTGTTACATTGATTCAATCACACCTCTATTTCATTTTAAACTTCTTTTGAATTTCATGCTAGTGTTACATAATAGTTGATGATTGCTGTCAGTTATCAGAATGTCATCTACATAGACTAACACTACTACAATGTCATCACCAACCATATTTGTGAATAACGAGTAGTCATGATGACTTTGCTTGAACCCCATCTGTACCAGTGCTTCAGTCAGCTTCAAGTTCCATTGCCTTGGTTCTTGTTTGAGCCCATACAAGGACTTGTGTAGTTTGCAGACCTTGTGACTCTCCCCCTGTCTGGCAAACCCACTAGGTATCTCCATATATACCTCTTCTAGCAGATCACCATTAAGGAATGCATTGTGGACATCCATCTGATAGATAAACCATCTCTTAGAGGCAGCAAGTGTTACAATAGTCCTAATTGTTACCATCTTTGCCACAGGACAGAAGGTTTCCTCATAATCCAGACCTTCCTTTAGACTGAAGCCCTTGGCTACAAGCCTGGCTTTGAATCTTTCCACCTGACCTGAAGCTAGATATTTAATCTTATAGATCCATCTGCACCCAATAGGGTTCTTACCAGGAGGTAAGTCTACTATGCTCCAAATGGTGTTGTTCTCTAATGCAGCAGTTTCCAGTTGCATGGCCTTAACCTAGGCAGGATCAGCAACAGCTTCTTTGTAAGACGCAAGTTCTGATAATGCTGAATAAGCTTGCAATGCTTGTTTACAGGAAGGAGATAGGTGAGAGTATGTGATCTGGTTGGCTAAGGGATAAATGCATGCACTGGTTTTTGGTTTAGTTACAAAATCCTGAGCCATAATGGAGGTCTGCTTGACCTTCTAGGTGGTTGCTACAAAATAGAAGTCCAACAATGTACTCATTCTGGTTCTCACTTCAAACACAGAAATGAAACTAGCCAGTCCCTGTTTATTGTATCGCGGCACTACTAAACAGGTCAAATTTCACCAGAAGATCCTTTTCCTTTTCAATCGTTAACCAACAGATCCCTTTTTTTAATTGTGGGATGAGTGATTATGATTTTACAAAAAGATTCTTCATTGAAGGATGTTCTGCACCTGAATAATATAGATGGATATGATGTTTACTCAAACTGAAATCAAAGTTTAGCAATCAACCAGCAATACCAGTACCAAAAGTGTGCAAAGAAACATTTTCCGCTTTAGATGTGCTGACACAATATATCCATTCATATCTTACCAGCAGCCTCAGTTGAACAACAACGCAACACCATCCTTAAAAGCATTCGGCTATTACTAGTTCTGATCCGCCACATCAAATTGCCGCAAATGGATCAAAAATCAATATAGGTGCAGTGCTGATTAAGTATATAGAGGGCCTGTTACAGTAATGTGAGCAACACAATTCAAGAAATATTTCCACATTATTATCTAATTGACTAGGGCAAAATGGATTCAGATGATTCATATAGCCAGCGTGAGGCAGTATGGGATTGAGATGTACTAATATTAATCATGTCTAAAGTGGAGATCAGGATAATTCTTTTCCAAATTCTGAGACATGGAAGAACAAATGTTTTCTTAAAACCAAAACATTAAAGCAGAACAAGTAATTTGAATAGGGAACAATCACCAAGAAAGAAATTTCATTCAGTATGTTGTCCTCAACAGCCAACCGAATACCACTCGCACAAATTTTGGACTATGCAGCTTTTTACGATTTTGTATTGTGTTTCCCAGTTTTAGAAAACAAAGAGGGCTGAGGGGTGGAGAAAGATCAATTAGTGGTTCGATCTTTCTCTCCTGCCTGCTGCAAATGGATCAACATTTCATACTGGTCCAGGATATTGATTCAAGAAAATTTTCCAACTACAGGCCTATAATATAGAAAAGCATGCACAAGGAAGAAAGTTAAGTCGAAGATTATTCTAGTTTAAGACTGGATTAGCATAGGTTAATCCCAGTAATAGCAATTATCACTTGGGCACCCACATATTCTACAACTTCTTCAATCAATAAAAGCACCGACTGACCCACCTCCATAAATCACACTGTAGAGGTTCAATGCATTCCTAAGCGATGTCAGAAGTTCAAGGTCTCTCTTGTATCATTGTCTTTTATCCTTTCTCATTTTCTACTCTACTTGGAAAGAGGTGTCCATTTGTTGAGCCTCCTCTTAACTCTTACAGTGTTTTTGTCTTTTTGCTTTGTCAATTCCTACTCAATTTTCAAAAGAGTACTCTAGACCCTCCTATTACCTTTTCCATGTCATCCTCATCATCAGATGCATCTAATCTTGAGTATAAGGTTTCCTCATCAATCTCCTCAACCATGTTCGTATCTTCCTGCAGATTTTTCATCAGGATAAATAAAAATGAAAGGAAGAGATGATTTGCAAGTTTAATGGTTTCAAAAATATATTTCCAAAAGAATAGGAATTTCATACTAGCTCAGACTTCAAGTTTTGAATCTTATCCTGCAACTCTGTTATATGATGCTTTAGTGCCTGGAAGAATTCTCAGCAGACATCCATGAGGTGATTAATCTCAAAATATCAGAGAAATGGAATATATCTACATGTGAAAAAAAATGATATAAGAACATATTACCTCACGTCTTTGAAGTTCAATTGAACGGGCCAATGCTTGTTTCCTAGTCAGAAGATTTTTGGGCCTGAATTCATTAGGACGCTGGTAATTCTTCCCACGATAGAGTATAATTGCATAACCTTGGGTAGTCTTGTCTATAGATACCAAAAGGCCACCGCTTTCAGCCTCAAGAGTAATTGCAATGTGTTTTATTTGTGCTGTATTCCTCCTCTCCACAATGATCTTTACCAGCTCTCGGTATTTCCAATGTAAATGTATATTCTCTATAGTTCCATCAAAAACATCTCGCCTCCCTGAACCAAAATGTAGAAGTTATGACTTATGAGCTCTATCCTTATAGGAACTATCAGATAGAACAAGTAGCGCCACTTACCTAGAAGCAGAAAAGGTTTCATGCTAAGACCCATTTTGCGGAAAAGAAACCTTTCCTCAGCAGATAATATTTCCAAATCAGTTGGCAGCTCAGATGGCTCCCGATTTTCCTGCAATTTACGTAATATATTTTCTGCCTTTTTGACCTTGCCTTTTGCCTGCAGATATCACTCTAATATTATATATAAAAATTAGGAAGAAAGATCCATTTGCATGGCATTTTTCTCAGTTTTATTTACAACAACTTACAAGGGCCAGTTTCTGTTCAAGGTACTTCACAAGAGAAGCATGCCTTGCTACAGCTGCATCTCTCATCATTTTCTCCCTCTCTTCAATAGTAGGTTGGCTTCCCCAGCGTGAAGTGGCTGCCATAGTTTCAGAAAGCGTTCCAGCAACCAATGGTCTTTTAGGAGCTCTAGTATCAGAATGAATAGGGGTTGCTGCTCTTTGCCGTGCTTGTTCTTCTTGAGCCTGCAAGAAAACACTTCTTCTCTCTGCTTCGACAAGTGCTTCTGTTACACAAGGTGGCAAGAAATCGTTACCCCTGTAAAAGACAATATAATCCTTATTCCTCGAGAGTAGTGTTCCTCCGGTCAATACCTGTTGAACAAAGAAGATCTATTGTCAGATTGATTTATTATTACTAAAACATACTTGATAAAGAAACAAGAGTTTGAGAGTCAGATCCAACATGCAACTCAAGTACTCAACTGAAAATTTTGACCACAAGATTATGGAGTACACCACAATACATATTCCAAAATCAAAATTGAGAAAATGATACCTTGCTAAAGCAGCTAACAATATATTGGCTGGGAAATATAAGTGGCAGAATGATGTGAAGTTCAAGGAAAGACAGGAACATCTAACTTTTTGTCATACTCGTGTTTCTTATTATACTTCCGTCTTCTTTTCATTCTTTTCTACACTTGCTAGTTTTTCTTGTAAGAGATTATGGAGTACACCACAATTCATACTTGTTTGTAGCGAGCTCTATCCGTTCACCTTAAGTTCTTCTGCCATTCTTTCATTGCTTGTATTCAGCACACCACGTTTTATGGCTATCTTGGCAATAGCGCTTCTTCTCCAGAGCTTCACCATTGCTGCAGCTAAACCTTGCAGTTGTCTGTTCCTTCCTGAATGAAGCAGACAACAGTTTGGAGGTTAAAAAAAATCAAAGTTACTGATTCTTCAATAAGAGAACAAGGAAACATTAAAACCCCTTTCCACATACCTAAAGCAAAATGAGGGGGCATAATTCTCGCAGTTCTGCGCAGGTAAGTCATTTCTTTATTTTTTAGGTTAAGTTTAACTCCATAAGCAAGACGGCGAAAAGGAGGTTTATATCCAGGAACAACAGCAGGCAACAGATCAGCATCAACAGGCAGTGGTTCACGACCTGACCAATCTTTAAATCGTGGACCAATTTCATCTAACATCATGTTGAACTCGCTCAAATCCACTATTTCTTCACCAGACAGATCAGTGGAACCATTTCTTGGCCTTTCAGCGGCTTCATTTAAGCATTTGACTTCAAGGCTTTGACAGCTATCATTGTTTGGATACTTGGATTCATCAATATCATGGTTTTTTGAAGTAAATGATTGTACACAAGGAAGCTTGTATGATATTCCTCTATATAACACTATGGAACTGCCTGATCTCCAAATCACCAATCCTCCCGTTCTATGCTGACAATGTGCAAAGTATAATACACATAAGAATTCAACATTACGGTATACAAAACTGGAAAATATAATTGTTTATGGGCAACATATCAGAACCAAAAACTTCAAAATTGACATATTCTGAGAAGAGAACTTTTTAACAATCTCAGTTTCATTTGCCAAGGGTTTTACCAGAATGAAGAGAAATGTATGTACCTCTAGAATGTCATGTGTCCTCTTCATATTATGTGAAGGAGGACCTTCAAATCTCAATTTAACAATCTCATCCACTTTCCACTTGTCCTGAATGGAGTCAACAAGTTCCTGTGTTATACCACCTGAGCCAACCTTTATTCTCTCCACCATTCTCAATGCTGCATTCCTAAGTCTCTTCAGTTGAGCCTCAGGTATCAATTTCTCTGCCAATTCTGCATTACTTTTTCTCAACTTGTCACCTCCTTTCCATGGCAATCTTACTGAATCTTTAGCATAAGTAATCCCCTTGTCAACCTGGGCTACAACTACATATCTGTCTTCAACCTTTGATTCTAGTTTAATATCTTTAAGCATAGCCTCAGTTTGCTGCTGTGGTGACCTCAGAGGGGCACAATCAAACTTTCCTTCTCTGTTTAAAGATTTTGACACAATATCTTCGCAATGCTCAAGAGATTTACCAAAAGTGCTGTTTTCACCAAGCAGAGATATTTTTCCATGAACCCAAGGAGCTAAATTTACCTGAACTCTTGAACCAGAACTTACTACTGGATTTTCTTCGGTTTCTAACTCAGAAAAGTGCACTTGTCGTTCTACAACTTGTTCTATTGGTACTGAATTTTCTTCTTGCCAAGGAAATTTCTCCCTCAATGAAATGGGTTTAGCAGACCATTTATCTTGAACTTGCTTAACAAAGCTTGGTCTGAGTTTTCTCTGCTTCTTTGCCTGACTGACTTGCTTTTCTTTGTTCGAATGAACAGTTTGGGGAGAAGAAGAATAAATTCTTACTACATTTTTAGCTCTACAGTTGTGCCAAGCTTGAATTTTGGGCGAGGGAATTGAAAATTGAAGCTGTTTCGAAGAAGGATAACTGAAAGGAGGAGAAATATAATCAAACGACAATGGTGTAGAGGTCATAGCGGCCATGAACACCCAACAAAGTGTATCTTCTTATCGTCAAGTCGCCATAGCTTGAACACAAAAAGATACTTCGTGTGGTAATTGTTGCAATTTGTGTGGTAATTATTAGGGAAAATCAGCTAGCATAGCAAACACATGTTATGTATTTTTATTGATATAACTAGGTAATTAGTAATATTAAAATTAATAAAATATTCTAAAGTTATTAAGTTTTATATAAAAAATTTAATATTATAAATATATCTTAAAAAAATTTATTAATTTAATATTGCTAAAATTATAATTATCTTCAATTATATATTTGGATTATAATATTATTTTTCGATATAATTAATTTTTTAATAGTGTTTGAACTCCCAAACGTGAAGGTTAAATTACTATAATACCCCAACTTAAAAGTTAGTTTAGTATATATTTTATATTTTGTATTATATTATATTATATTGAAAGATGAAAATTTTTAATGTCTTTTTCGAAAGGTTGTGAATTTTTCGAAGAATTGTGACTTTTTCAAAGGGTTATGACTTTTCTAAAGGATTATGACTTTTTTGAACATTTATGACTTTTTTGAAGAGTTATGACTTTTCTGAAAAATTGTGACTCTTTCGAAGGGTTTTGACTTTTTTGAAGGATTGTGACTTTTTTTTAAGGATTGTGGCTTTTTCGAAAAATTGTGACTTTTCTAAAGAGGTTGATATAATACCCCAACTTAAAAATCAATTTAGTATATATTCTATATTTTCATTTATATTTATTTAATTATAGTATATTAAAAAAAGATAATTTTTCAGATTGAAGTATTGTAACTTTTTCGAAAAGTTGTGACTTTTTCAAAGAGTTGTGACTCTTTAGAAAAAGTGACTTTTTTGAAATGTTGTGAACTTTACAAAGGGTTGTGACTTTTTGGAATGGTTGTGACTTTTTCGAATGATCGTGACTTTTTCAGAAAATTGTGACTTATTTGAAGAATTGTGACTTTTTCGTATGGTTGTGACTTTTTCGAAGTTTGTATCTTTTTCGAATGGTTGTGATTTTACGAAGGATTGTGACTTTTTTAGAGGGTTATGACTTTTCTAAAGAGATTAATTGAATAATTGTGATTTTTTCGAAAGATTGTGACTTTTTAGAAAAGTTGAGACTTTTTCTAAGAGTTATGAATTGTGAGTTTTTCGAAAGGGTGTGACTTTTTCAAGGAGTTGTGATTTTTTTGAAGAGTCATGATTTTTCCGAATTCAAAGAGTTACGACTTTTTTGAAGGATTATTATTTTTTCAAAGGGTGATGACTTTTTCAAGGTGTTAGTGATTTTTCCGAATTCGAAGAGTTATGAATTTTTTGAAGGTTTATCACTTTTTCAAAAGGTGATGACTTTTTCGTAATTCGAAGAGTCATGACTTTTTTGAAGTGTCATAATTATTTTGTAATTTTTGAAAAAAAATTATATCTTTAATTTATAATTACAAAAAACATATTCATAAAAAAAAAGACACAATACATAAATTAGCATTTTAACTTGACTTCAAATCACAAGTTAGAACTTCAACTTTTAAAATGCACAAACAGATACTCCAACTTACCAATTTTTAATCAAGGGAAAAGGGTCAAAAATACCCTTGTACTATCAGAAAGGAGCAAAAATGTCTTCAGTTTATACTTTGGGTCATTTATGCCCTTGTACTATAAAAAATAGGTCAAAAATGCCCTGATACTAATGGAATAGGGTAAAAAATACCTTTGATTTATACTTTGGTCCAAAAATGTCTTTGTCAATGATACTTTGGTCCAAAAATGACGATAAGGAAATTTTTGAACCAAAGTATTGACGATAAGGACATTTTTTTAATTAGTAAATCTTTATCTTACTTCAATTTGAGAATAAATTTTTTTTTTTGCTTTATTATAATTACTATTTTTATTGTTATCTAAATAAAAATCAATGTTTGGTTTACTATGATCTTA